>CM053027.1:561756150-561795182 GCA_028564925.1 Lithobates sylvaticus | reverse complement strand
ACTGCCTATGGGGCTTCCGTTGTCCTCCGTCTCCTCTGCACCCGCCTCCAGCTGACAGCTCAGCGTGGGATCCGGATGGAGAGGGTCAGATCAGCTTCCAAAAAGGTATGTATACTTGTTTTTAAGGATAGAGAGGTTGGTGTTAGATCCCTGGTGACTATAGATGCAGGGATTTTAGATTTTGCATAGACTTCCACTTTAAAGTGGAGGTCCACCCTGAAAAAAAAATTGCATTCAAATGCAACAAAAAAAATAAATTTTTTATATATATATATATATATATATATATATATATATATATATATATATATTACGCACACACACTCCCCGGGTTACAAACAAGATAGGGACTGTAGGTTTGTTCTTAAGTTGAATCTGTTTGTAAGTCGGAACAGGTACATTTTTTAAGTGTAGCTCCATCCAAAAAAATCTATTACGTTTTTTAGATAACATAGAGAAGGGTTATCACCCCTGTAACATTTGTTTTGCTGTCTGTGTCCCTATTCAGAAGATTTCACCTCACTTTCTGTCCCAATGACAATTGGATTTAGAAAATTTTGGGTTGTTAGGGAAACATGGACTGGTGATAAAGCATCAGTGGAGACACCTTTTTCCCATATTGACTCTTCCAGGAGTGAATTTAACTTCCTAGGGGTGGATTTCCTCTCACTTTCTGTCTCCTTCCGTTTGTAAGTAGGAGTCGTTTGTAAGGCGGATGTTTGTAAGTAGGGGACCCCCCCTGTGTGTGTGTGTATATGTATGTATGTGTGTGTATATGTGTGTGTATATATATATATATATATATATATATATATATATATATATATATATATATATATATATATATATATATATATATATATATATATATATAATTTATTCACCAGAAATGCCTGTTGCTAGGCAGATTGTCCTATTCTGCCACTTCCGCAGTGATCTTCAGTAGTCTTCTCCTCCTCGCGGTGTCTTCTGGGACGTGTGTGTCACAGAAGACAGCCGCCCATTCAGAAATCGTTGGGAGACTCGCGCATGCGCAGTAGGAAACGGGCAGTGAAGCCGAAAGGCTCCACTGCCTGTTTCCCTTAATGAGGATAGCAGCGCCGTCACATGACACGAGGGACGGATCGGCCAACATCGCGGGCACCCTGGACAGGTAAGTGTCCTTATTAAAAGTCAGCAGCTACCGTGTTTGTAGCTGCTGACTTTTAAAAAAAAGAGCTAGCGTACAGCTACGATGGCTCACCCAACAGTGCCATCCTGGCATAGTACTTCTGCGGCAGCTGATCCGTAAGCGGTTAAAAGTCAGCAGCTACAGTTTTAAATTAAACATGGAAACGACTGGAGCTCCTCTTGAAGTAAGTTGATTGGCTACCGTGCACTGCTGCACCAGATTTTGCGCACTCCAGTTTTATCCCTGGTTCACATCGGTGTGATGTATCATGTGATTTGATGTTTCTAAATCGCATGACAAGTCGCACCCTATTTCCGGCAATACCGATGCACACGTTCTTGGATAATGGCTGTATGTATAGACAGGTGCTGTAGCGACCATCACCCGAAGATGGCCAAGGCATTGGTCACGTGCCTGATGGAAGGGGGTCCTGCAAGGCTCCGAAGCGTTGCTTTGCTGGCCTCATGCACACTGGACGTTTTTACAGCAGCTGTGTTTGGCTGTAGATATTTTGTTTTCTACAGTCATTAAACTTTCCATGTTATCCTATGTGTCCATGCACACATAGGCTATTAGCAGTTTTGGGCAGTGGTGTTTTTGAGTAGTAAAAAAACACAAAACTAGTGGGTTCTGAGAGATATTTTTCAGCTGTAAAAACGCTCCAATGCTGATAAATGTTGATAAATGCTCAAAAACATCGCTCACCAGTGTTTAAGGTTTTTGATCCATTTCCACACAAAAAAAGCTAAAAAACGCTATTTCAAAAACATTGGAAAAAAAGTTGAAACTCACTGCAAAGCTACTGACGTTTTTATAACGTTATTTTAACGTCCAGTGTGCATGAGGCCTAAAGCTTTGGACCCACATTGGAGATCTGCAGTGTGCTGATGACGTTCTTCTGCCATTGCCGACAATGGAACTGTTCAAATTGCCGCGACTCAGAAAAAGGTTTTTGCACGAATTTGGGCGGTAGCAGCTGGTTCAGGCTCTCAGCGGCTTGCTGCCAGTCAAGTATCTGGGTGAATCCCGAGATTATAGTTTGGATCCCTGCAGAGCCTGGACTGGCTCTGTGCTTTCAGCCAAAATTCACAATAAACCTTTTACCTTGTTTTCTTTGGTTATCTTCATGAAACATACAGCAAATCCATCATTGTCCTACTGTGATCCACACCAGGTCCCTCACCACCACCTTCCTGTCATTAGGGGCTGGCTCTCTCCTCCAGATTCTTGCATCCGGCCCCCTGATAATGCAACGTCAGGTCCACACTCCAGCACTGTGTGATCAGCTGAGGCCTCCTTGGATATGACATGGACAACCTAAGAGGCTGCAGCAGCAGGGCTGACATGATTCTTGCCTGGGTGTGGTGGAAAAAGTAAAGGGCAAAAAGTCAGCCTTTCTTCACTGAAGTGGATGGATTACTATGAAATAAAAAGGTATTTTGCTATGAAGGTCAGCTGTAAAGCTGAAATTTCGAACCTACCCATGCAATTAGACTCGCCCCTTCACTGCAAGGGTTAAATGCTCGTTTTTTGCTCGAGTGCCACTAAAAAGTCGTTTTACTTAATGACTTGGTACCTCAACATCTGGTGCTCTCTTCTTCTCTCCGACTTTGACAGTTTTGGGTGGGCCCTGAGTGTCCTCACTTACAATGTAGGATGGCTGGTCCTGCATTGTCTGTGATGACCTCAGTGCAACCGATAAAGAAGCTTCAGGGGGAGAGAGACTGAAGGCATTGGCTTAACATAATTTCTAGTCTAATGTCATTGCCATTCAAAGTTGATCTAGGTGAATTAGTGGTAATATTTATTGCCTCCTGTTTCCTACATATGTGGAGCATATTTGTTTCCATGGCATCTGTCTATTTCTCAGCTTTGCAGTATGCTTAAAACAATTTACATCTACAGCATGACAGAAGCTTGGGGCCCCTTCACACGTGCATGCATTGCTTGATGCTACCTGTGTCCATTCATGTCTTATGGGTCCTTAACTTCCCTGGCAGTATTCCTGAGTGTGGCTCGGGGGGAATTTTCAGTACCATTTAGCGGTAACCCCCGAGCCACACTCGGGATTGCATTGCAGAATCCTGGAACAGCATACTTACCTTCTCACTAGGATCCTGCGATGTCCCCCCGCTGTCCTCCACTGGATCATCTGCCCGATGCTCTGTGTTTCCGAGGCTCTGTGATCTGGACGGCATATTCAAAAAGTACAAAAAAACATAACGCATACATACACTAATCTTACAGATTACATTACTGTATCAAATCATTTCACCTCCCTTGTGTCCCTAGTGCTTTGTCCATTTAAAATCACTTGAAGGTGAACTTGTGTTTTACTCATACAGGCCAAAGTGGTAGGTTTACTTTTCACATGATCCTCCCAACAGCACAAACATGTCTTCCTTTTGTTCCTTTTGATTCCCTGCTGCTCTTTTCACGAAGAAAAGTCCTGTGTGAGCTTCAAACTTGCACAGGGCTGTGGACCCTTCTCATGATACCGCTGATTAGGTCAATGCTGTCACATAGAAGTACTGGGTACACCCTTTAGCTCCTGCTGCTGAGCCAGGAAAGGTAAGTATATGCTGGGCAAAGCACAAGTTTGCCATAATGTGTGTCTATGCACCAAAAAATGTGCCTGGCCTGTTAATATATGGATTTGCTTTGGGTAACCATTGGAGATGAATGGACTCACCCCCAGACACATGCTAAATGATCAGATTTTTTTAGTTATTTATTTTGTTAATTATTCATTGCAATTAATCTGTATTTTTGCTCTTCTGTAGGGAGATGGCGGCCACAGTGATGAACGTTCGCAATCTCTTTGAGCATTTACTGCGTCAGGTGGAAGGTCTCAATGAGGGTGTTGAACCACGTAAGTATGATGGGTTTGGTTTGTGCATTTGATTAAAGAACTCCAGCTTTTCACACAAGCTGGCCCAAGCAAACTGTCGCTCACTAACCTGTGAGATCTCTGGATGTGTGGTATAAACTGTAGCTGCTGCTACATACAGTAACGCACACTGTGTTCCGGGTGCGAGCCAAGACTTCCTGTGTCATACCTGGAACAGTCTACAGCAATGGCATTCAGCCACTTGTGTTTTTATTTTTAATTTTTTAAGGCGAGCTATGCCACCAAGTTAAATGTTGCATGAAAATCTACTTAACCAAAAGAAGAATGCAGCGGTGCACCATTTGACTCCACAATAGAATTTCTTTCCTCATTATAATGATTTGAGGAAATATGGTTTCTTTTTTTTTTTTTTTTCAGAGCTATTATATCCTCTGTCATAAATTCTCTTTATTTTAGTGGAATCTAATAGTGCTTGGATTCTGCACCTTCCATCCATAGGTTTACACATGAAGAAATGTCAGCTAGTGCTGTGGACCTCCCGAAAAAAGCTATTTGCTATGCTAATGCTTGAACAAAGCCCAATTGAACCCCCTTATTACTGTACTGCAGTCTGGCCGAATAATGTTTAGAGCAGTGATCAGTGGTGCTTTTTAGACTTTAAAAGGTTTGTAAAGGCAACTTTTCTCAAATCGCCTTTCAGGACAACCCTGGAGAGAGCGCAGCTCCGCCCACTTTTCAGGAAACACATGCTTGACCTTTAAAACCCCTCCTCTTCCACCATGGCCTCAGTTATTTGTGTTTCCTCCGCCATGTGGAAGCACTTGTGGGAACCAGCAGGGCTGCGATCTCTCCAGGGGGAGCTGAAAGGCCTTACCTCGGTGAGGTGCGATTCGCGGCAAAACGACCATCCCAGCACCTTCCTGGTACGTTCGGAGGGTGTTCCGGAGTCCCCAGCCTTGTCCAGCTTAGGGGAGCATGGCCGAGCAGGAGGTCGAGGCGTCTTGGACCCGGGAGCCCGAGTTTGAATCTCGCGCGCTAGCGCTGAGTTGGCTTCCGGGTCCCCTCTGGAGGGCGGATGACGCGGCGGCCAGTGACGCGGCTTCCTGTTTGGGCGGGGCGACGAGTGGTTCCGGTCGCCTGACAACGCAGGGGCTAGGGGGCGGGTCCATAGACCGTGTGCAAGCTTCCGGCCAGCGTAATGACGCAACGCCCGGGAGTTTTAAATCAGCTGTGTCAGATTCAGTCCCCGCTGCGCTCTCTGCATGATGGAAGAGAGATCGTCAGCGTCGGTGGAGGCAGGCACCACGAGCACCGGTCAGGCCCAGGTAAGAGGGGCACAACGGTGCTCTTGATTCTTACCCTTATGGGCTTATGTTTTTTCCTTGTGAACTGTATTTCCCTCCCTCAGGGGAGCCTGCCCCTTCAGGTTTCTGAGGTTACTGTCACTCAGACCTGTGGGTTTATGGTGGCTGTGTCTTTTCCCCTTTGTTTGTCACAGTGGGGTGTTGTCCTTCTCCCTGTTGGTGGTCGGTGTGAGCACTGTTTGTTTTAGTGGGCCCTCTGCAGTAGCAGTAAGACATTCCTTTTTTGGTTTCTTTTAGGAGACTGTCTTGGGGAAAACTAAACGATCTAACCCTCCAGGCCAGAAGAAATGCCCTTCGTGCAAAGTACCATTGCGGGAATCTTGGCAAAAAGCCCTTTGCAAAGCTTGCATTAGGGAGCTGGTGGAGGAAGAGTCCTCCCAGCAGTACAGGGACCTCTTCTCCTCTGTTAAGGAGATTGCTAGTTCCCTGAGTTCTGTAAAAACCATGTTGGCTCAGAACCCAGCAGGTCAGAGCACTAGCCAGCAGCCACCTCTAAGTCCTAGACAATCCACCTCCAGACAGCTGGAGATCCTGGATTCCGAGGACGAGGGGACAAGCACTCTTCCTTCCCTCAGGGATTCAGAGGATGAGGGGGAAGAGGAGGATGAGGACCGTAGGTCTAGGTACAAACTTTCCCTAGAAGAAGTAGATGACCTACTTAAAGGTATATATACTACCTTAGACATTCAGGAAGAAAAGGTCCAACTGTCAGTCCATGACAGAATGTATCAGGGCCTGGATGACACCAAAACCAGGGTTTTTCCGGTCCATCGGGTACTTTCAGACACAGTCAAAAGGGAATGGAAGGACCCTGAGAGAGGTCCTTTTCTCTCCAAAACCCTCAAACGGCGCTTCCCATTCGACGATAAAGAGTCGGAGGTTTGGAATAAAAAGCCGCGGGTGGATGCCGCTTTCTCCCAGGTCTCACGCCGCACTGATTTGGCATTTGAGAACATGGGGGTCCTCAAGGACACGATGGATAAGAGGGCTGATGGCCTCCTTAAAAAGGCATGGGATTCTGCGGCAGCTAGCCTCAAACCAGCCATGGCTTCCACGGTAGTAGCGAGGAACCTAGAATGCTGGGTGGAGAAACTTAAGAGTCATATTGAGGCAGGGACATCTCGGAAAGACCTCTTGGAATCTTTCCCTTTGATCCTGAAGGCAGTAAAATACATGGCCGACGCCTCTGCCGAGTCTATCAAGTTGGCAGCTAGGTCTTCTGCTTTAGTTAATTCAGCCCGTCGTGCTGTCTGGCTAAAGACTTGGTCGGGTGACACGGCCTCAAAGATTAGGCTATGTGGCCTTCCCTTTTCTGGGGACCTACTTTTTGGGCCAGATCTGGAAACCATCTTGGACAGAACTGCTGATAAAAAGAAGGCCTTCCCTACTAAGAAGAAACAGGCACCGAAGAAAAATTTTCGTGCTGTTCAGCAGTCCCAAAAAAGTAGGGAAGATAACAGAAGCCGTTGGGCTCCCCAGAGGGGTAGAGGTAGGGGAGGAGTCCTGTTTAGAGCTCCCTCCGACCATACACCCAAAAGCAAATGACGGTCTGGTTCCAGTAGGAGGAAGGCTGTCAGCTTTCCTTCCGCAATGGAACAGGATGACTCCGAGCCCATTCGTGAGGAGTGTTGTCGCCCAGGGCTACAACCTAGAGTTTCTAGAACCTCCTCCGAACAGGTTCTATGTCACGACCCTCCCAAGGGATCAAGACAAGGCCTCGGCCATGACGAACCTGCTGCAGGATCTGATACAGCAAGAGGTGGTTGTCGAGGTCCCAAAACATCAACAAGGGCAGGGGTTTTACTCCCACATTTTCCTAGTCAGAAAACCCTCAGGAAAATTTCGGTTGATCTTAAATCTAAAGATCCTAAACCGATCGATCCGGTACAAACATTTTCGTATGGACACCATCCACTCGATAACAAAATTGTTAATGCCGAATTGTTTCCTGGCATCCCTAGATCTAAGGGATGCTTACCTACACATTCCAATTGCCCAGACCTCCCAGCAATTTCTGCGGCTGGCAGTCAATCTGGGGGAGTCCGTTTGGCACCTGCAATTCAGGGCTCTGCCCTTCGGACTCTCGTCCTCCCCCAGGATCTTCACGAAGATTTTGGCGGAAGCTCTGGAGCCCCTGAGGCTGAAGGGTATTCCCGTAGTACCCTATCTAGACGACCTTCTATTTTTTGCAGACTCCAAGGAGCAGGTAGCTGTGAATTTGCAGGTTGCTCAAATCCACCTCAGAAGCCTGGGGTGGCTCCTCAACTTAGAGAAGTCAAGCCTGGTACCAAGTCAGGAAATAACTTTCCTGGGTTATGTAATCAACTCAGTCCTCCAGAGAGTTTTTCTCCCGCAGGCAAAGCGGGAAAAGGTCCAGGCGGCAGTGAAGCAGGTCCAAACGAACTGTGCAATCTCAGTTCGTTCTGCCATGAAGGTTCTGGGGCTTCTCACAGCCGCAATACCGGCAGTACCTTGGGCTCGGTTTCACGCCAGGCCTCTTCAGGCAAATATCCTGAAGTCCTGGTCGCATCAGGTTTCTCTAGAGAAACAAATCAGGCTCACGGTAAGAGTAAAAAGGGCTCTATGGTGGTGGAGGTGTCCGACCAACCTTTCCAGAGGTCTCCCGTGGGTCTTCCCGTTGGACAAGCGCCTCACAACAGACGCGAGTGCTTGGGGTTGGGGGGCTCATCTGGACGGTTTGACGACACAAGGGACCTGGACCAAAACAGAGTCGCGAAGATCGTCAAACTGGCGGGAGCTCAGGGCCATTCTCTTAGCCCTTCGAGTTTTTCGAGAGGAAGTGAGGGGTCATCATGTCCAGATCCTCTCGGACAATACGACCGCAGTGGCTTATGTACAGCGACAGGGAGGAACCAGGAGCAGTGCTCTTATGGTCCTAGCCGAGCAACTTTTCAGTTGGGCGGAACCATGGGTAGCCTCCCTCTCGGCAGTCCACCTGAAGGGTTCCTTAAACCTTTTCGCGGACATGCTCAGCAGGAAAAGGCTGTTGGAGGCAGAATGGGCTCTGAATCAAGACGTCTTTCTTATGATCACCAAAGTGTGGGGGTCGCCTCAAATAGACCTTTTTGCCAATCGGCAGAACTGCAAGGTCCGCAGGTTCTTTTCCCTGCACAGGGAGGACGGAGCCGTGGGTCTGGATGCCCTGGCTCACCCATGGCACTACCACCTGTGCTATGCCTTTCCCCCCTTCCCTTTAATTCCGTTGGTACTGAGGAAGTTCAGGGAAGAGGGGATCGGTATGATCCTGATCACACCCTACTGGCCCAAAAGGCCCTGGTTTTCGGCTCTCCTAGGCTTAGCAGTGGAGCCTCCGTGGAGGCTGCCAGTCAGGGAGGACCTGCTGTTGCAGGGAACGGTGGTTCACCCAGAAGTAGGCAGACTTCAGCTAACGGCCTGGCTTCTGAAAAAGACCTCCTAAAAGCTAGAGGCCTGTCCGATAGAGTAGTCAGGACTCTCCTGTCCAGTAGAAAGGAGGTGACTAGGGCAATATACTTTAAAGTTTGGAAAAAATTTAATTCGTACTGTACCTCTAAGGGATTCCAGGTCAAAAGTGTAGTGTCCGTTCTGGAATTTCTCCAAGAGGGGATGGAAAAAGGATTAGCAGCTAGCACCCTGAAAACACAGGTAGCAGCTTTATCTGTTTATTTTGAAAAAACCCTGTCCAGGGAGACTTTAATTTCCAGATTTTTTAGAGCTCTGGCTCGAAATAGGCCAGTGGCTCCTACCTTTTTTCCTAGTTGGGATTTATCCATTGTCCTCCAGGGGCTTATGGAGGCACCTTTTGAACCCCTACAGGGGTCTTGTTTAAAAGATTTAGTCTTGAAAACGATTTTTTTGGTGGCTATTACGTCAGCAAGACGTATTAGTGAGCTACAAGCTCTAGCAGTTACGGAACCTTTCCTTAGAATCTTCCCAGACAGAGTGGTTCTTCAAACAGACCCAGCGTTCCTGCCCAAGGTCTCCTCGAAGTTTCATCGCTCCCAGCAAATTGTTTTGCCTACCTTCTCTACAGCTCCTGCCAACGCAGGTGAGGAGGCGTTTCACACGCTAGATGTAAGGAGATGTCTTCTGCAGTTCCTTTTGGTCACTAGGGAGTTCAGGAAGTCTAATGCCCTTTTTGTGATCTTCTCAGGACCCCGCAAAGGGGAAAAAGCTTCAAAGAGCACCTTGGGCAGGTGGCTTAGGGGGGCTATTGCAGAGGCCTACAAGGCCAAAGGGGAAGTGCCCCCAGCGGGGATTGCTGCCCACTCCACAAGGGCAACAGCAGTTTCTTGGGCTGAAAGGGCCGGTGCTACGCCTGATCAGATCTGTAAGGCGGCCACGTGGTCAAGCTACTCGACCTTCCTTCGCCACTACAGACTGGACTTGCTGTCAGCTGCAGATCAGGCCTTTGGCAGGAAGGTACTGCAGGCAGTAGTCCCACCCTAGGTAAGCTTCTCGGTTATCCTCTCCAGGGTTGTCCTGAAAGGCGATTTGAGAAAGACTTAGTTAGACTTACCGGTGACGGTATTTCTAAGAGCCTTTCAGGACAACCCCTAGTTCCCTCCCTTGTGTTTCTGAATGCATAAAAAAGGATACAAGTATCTGTCATGGTTTTTTGTGTGGTTCTCTGTGCTTTGTTTTCCAGTATGCCGGAGGTCCCCAATAACTGAGGCCATGGTGGAAGAGGAGGGGTTTTAAAGGTCAAGCATGTGTTTCCTGAAAAGTGGGCGGAGCTGCGCTCTCTCCAGGGTTGTCCTGAAAGGCTCTTAGAAATACCGTCACCGGTAAGTCTAACTAAGTCTTTTTTTTTTCAATAACACGTTCTACTTACCTGCTCTATGCAATGGTTTGGTACAGAGCAGCCCTGATCATCCTCTTCTCGGGTCCCCTGCCAGACCCCCCCCCCCCCCCCCCCCCCCGCCGAGGGCTCGCCTCCAAGCCCTTCTCTCTGTGTCCAGAAGACATGGTGTGGCTCAGCCCGCTCTCTCCTTACTGGCTGTGATTGACAGCAACGGCAGCCAAGGTCTGCTTCATCTGAGCCAGTGAGGAATGAGGGACTCTGGAGAGCTACTGCTCTCATGTCCATCGCTGGATGGAGATCAGGCTTGGGTAAGTATGAGGCTGGGTTCACACTAGTGTGAATTTGCCTGTTTCCCTGCATCCAATTCGCATGACAGGAGAGTGTGCCCAGCTCTCAATGGAGCCAGTTCACACATCTTTGGGGCAGCTGTGGAGTGGAGGATTGCACAGGAGACCTGTGTCTTTGGCTCATTTCAGGTCTGAATTCATGCAAAAATTTGGGCCTGAGACGGAGAACAGGGACGCCCCGGACTCCTGCTATGAGCTGCATTTGATTTAAAGTGGTTGTAAACCATTACAGACCACTTTTCCCTACAGGTAAGCCTATAATAAGGCTTACCTGTAGGTTCTGTAAATATCTTTTAAAATTGCACGGTTTAGAAGATTTGTACTATATACGTTTGTGCTGACGTCAGCGCATGCGCACTGAAGAAAGGGCACGATCGTGGTGTTTCTATAGTGCCCATGCCGTGACCGTCGGCTCCTGTGACTCTGGCAACTCACAGAGCCGGAGTCCACGGCCCCAGAAGGAAGAGGGGTGAAGATGGACTCTTCCTGCAGTGGGGAGAGCGCGTGCTTCCTTTGTAGGGAAGTGCTACATAATGGGCTAGTATGCGATGCATACTAGCCCTTTATGCTTTTACTTTGAAGTAAACGAAAGAGGCAGTAAAAGCCATTAGGGGTTACTTCCTCTAAGTGTGAACCCAGCCTTGGGGAATCTGAATGGGGAAGTGGAACACTAGCGGCGTTTTGCCGGCGGTATTACAGCGCTGCCCCATTGATTTCAATGGGGAGCAGTGGTGGAGGAACGGTTAGTTCGCGTCACAAAAAGTCCTGCCAGCACACCGCTGCAGTGTGAAAGCCCTCAGGCAAAACGCCCTCGGTGTGAAAGGGGTCTAAAGGTTTTTCATCTTCATACATAGAATTTATGAAGGTAGAAAATCTTTAACCGTTAGAACCACTTTAAGAGACCAGTAAGTGTGAGACTTGAGGTCCAATGTACTGGCAGCACAGGGTTTGAAAATCTGCTGCAGCAGTTAACTGTTAAATATTGCTCTTTTTTTTTTTTTTATTGCTTTATACTTGATGCAGCTAATTGGGCTTTCAGTACTCTGAGTAAAACCTAGGGACAAGTATTAGGATCTAACTCGTATAAGTGTAATGGTTCTTACTGATGTCTGGGTGTAGAAGCCAGAGACAGGCAGGCAGCCAGCATATTCAAGTAGTCTGCAATGACAGCCTCCATTATGACAGGTGTACTTTTTTTTTTTTTTTTTAAAACAAGTTTTTATTGTGCACAAAATACATAACAAACATCCAGTGAGACCAACGGGCCAACAATCAGGTGGTAAGTTATTACATACATCTTATAGCAATACAGGATACCCACCCACCATCTCATCCGTGTACATTCCCCGTGATCAACAGGTAGTGCTCTTTTTTTTTTTTTTTTTTTTTTTTTTTTTTTTCCCCCCCCCCCTTCCCCCCCCCCCCCCCCCCCCCCCCCCCCTTTTTAACTTTCGTTCCCCTAACTCGTCTGCTCATTACTGCTTATGTAATATACTGTATAATGGCTACCGCTCCGGTTGCTTCCCCATCTCTAATAGTATTATTCCCACCTCACTCCATTACTCCACCTCTCCATCATTCTCCTCCTCTATCGTACTCTGCGAATCCGTCCACCTGAACCAAACCTTTCTGAACTTCTTGGGTGATCCCCTGGCTTCATATGTCATTTTGTAAAGAAACATATCTGCATTAATTATTGCCTTCCACATCCCTAACGTCAGTTGTTCCTCATATATCCACCTTCTAGCAATCAATTTTCTCACTCCAAAAAATAGGATCCTGAGAAATATCTTTGTATAACGGTTAATTTCTTCTTCCTGTTCAAACACTCCCAAGAGACATCTCAGGGGTGAGCATATGTTGGGTAAATTGAACTTCTCTGATATAAAGGCTGTTACCTGGGACCACAACCGTCTTATTCGGTCGCATTCCCATACCATATGCATGAAAGTGCCCTCTGCCCTCTTACACTTGTGACAAGTCGCGTCTTCCCTCTTTTTCATTCTATAAAGTCTCGTCGGGGTGTAATATTGTTGATGTAAGTACCGAAACTGAATCATTTTGTCCGTGGAGGAGATAACCGACACTAAATATGTGTCAAGCACCTCCGTCCACATTTCATCAGACAGCTCCGGGATCACCTCCCTCCACCGCTCCCTGGATTTATCCGTTGTGTATTTAACCCCAGGTCCAACTGCGCTATAATACCTAGATATTCTCTTTGTGGGGTCCGGGTCTATCAAGACCCTTTCCAGCCCCGTGTTCTCCACTACCATCTCTTCTCCCCCAAACTGCGCATGCGCGGCATGGGCAAGCTGAGCATACCTATAATTCCAGTTCCTGGGGATCTCAAACCTTTCCCTCAACTGTTCAAAAGTACACAACCTGTCTTCCTGGCAAATCTGGTGTAGATATTTCACACCACACTTAGCCCAGGTCTTATGTCCATCCTGTAGCTTCTGGAATTCCCCCAGCGTCTTGTTGTACCATAGTGGGTTATTCGGGGACCTCCAGAGGGGTCCATCCTTCCTCCATTTTGAGCAGATGTGAAAGACCTTCCCCGGGAGTGCTATCACTGAACCCATCCTTCTCCCTGGTGCTTCCTTTCTGTAGAGGAGATTCTGTAGCGTCTCCTGCGAGGCGACAACCGCCGCCTCCAGGAGAGCTGTGGCATTAGGCGTCTGTGGGAAGAGCCTCCAATGCAGGAAGGAGAGTTGAGCAGCCATAAAATATGCTCTGAGGTCAGGAAGTGCCAATCCTCCCAAAGTAATTGGGAGTTTAAGCACCGCCAGGGACACTCTGGGAGCCTTCGATCCCCATAAAAAGTTTACGATAATAGAGTCAACGTTCTTAAATACTCTCAGAGTCACAAAAACTGGTGAGTTTGAAAGGACATAAAGAAATTTGGGTAAAAAAATCATTTTGAAAAGGTTAACCCTTCCGAGAAGCGTCAGGGGTAGATTCCGCCACCTCTGCACCTTTTCCCTAAAATTTGTCACTACCGGTGTAAGGTTTGTTTCCAGATATCCAGAGATGGGTAGTTTAACCTCAATCCCCAGATAGCGGAATGAGGTGGACAGGGGGATGGGACTGTCCAGTGGGACCACCACATCCTCGTCCACAGGGAAAAGAGAGGACTTAGTCCAATTAATCCTAAAGCCCGAATAGTCCCCAAATTTCTGGATCAGACTGAAGGCCTCGGCCAGTGAGGGTCCCGGATCTTGCAGATAGAGCAGCATATCATCCGCATAGAGCGAGACGCGCTCTTCAAACTCCCCTAGCCTAAAACCCGTCACTCCCTGTGAGCTGCGTATTCTAGCTGCCAGGGGCTCAATGGCCAGAGCAAACAGGAGGGGCGACAAAGGGCACCCCTGCCTGGTCCCTCTATAGATGGGAAAGGAATCTGAGATGATTCCATTGACCCTCAGTCTGACCAGCGGTTCGGTATATAGTAGTTTGACCCATGACACAAAGACCGGCCCAAAACCGTATGTCTCCAGAAGAAGGAAAAGATACTCCCACTCCACGGAGTCAAAGGCCTTCTTTGTATCCAGGGAGGCCACCACCCTGGTTCCACAGTTATCATGTACCGTTTGTAGATTCACAAACAGTCTTCTAATATTCATCTGTGCGCACCTCCCTTGAATGAACCCTGTTTGGTCTGCGTCTACCAGCTTTGTAATAACCCCCTGAAGTCTACATGCAAGCATTTTAGCTAGTATTTTTGTGTCAACATTCATCAGGGAGATTGGACGGTAGGAATCGCACTGCTTAGGGTCCTTTCCCCCCTTAGGGATCAGAACCACCAGTGCCTCTCGCATAGATGGTGGTAGCCTACCCTCCAATCTCGACGCGTTGAATACCCTAAGCAGTAGTTTTGCCATTCCCCCCTTGTATGTATTATACCACTCAGCGGGCAGACCGTCTAACCCGGGAGACTTCCTAGGGGGAAAAGACGCTATGGCTTCCTCCACCTCTTCTACAGTAAAGCCCTCCTCCAGATTCTCTCTGTCCTCCGCCGTCAGGCTGGGAAGGTCTATTTCTCTCACATATTCCGTCAGGCCATCCATTCCTGTTGGAACACAAGACCTGTATAGCTCCTGGTAGAATTGAGCGAAGGTTTGGAGTATTCCCACTGAGTCCTCCACTTCGGTCTGACTGTCAGAGTACACCGACTTAATATATATCGGTTCATATTCCGGTCGCGCCAAGTATGCCAGTAGCCTGCCATTCTTGTCACCGAATTCAAAGATCCTTCTACGTTGTGCAAGATTGAGTTTGGTCGTGCGATCAGTAAGGAGCATCTTGTATTCCCTGGTTCTAGTATTTAAAGTCAGCAGTCGCTCTCTAGTGGGGTCCCTAATATATTCTGCTTCTGCCACCGTCACTTCCTTCTCTTTCTCCATTACTGTGGAAGCCAACTGCTTCTTGAAACCCCGTACCTCAGTGATGAACACCCCTCGCAGCGTGGCCTTAAAAGCCTCCCATTGGAGGAGTGCAGATCCCGAGTCGCGGTTTTCAGTCCAGTAATGTTTAATTCCCTCAGTGCATTTAATTATTATATATTCCTCTTGTAGCCAACTAGCCTCCATTCTCCAATGCCTCAGCCCTGGTTTCGGCCCTAGATTAAGTTCCAACAGCATGGGAGAATGGTCGGATAGTGCCCTCGGGAGGTAAGAGACCCCCTTCACCATTTCCATTCCCCCTCCCTCAGTCAGGATAGTGTCTATTCTGGAGAGCGTCTTGTGCGTTTCCGAGTAGCAGGAGTATACCTTATCATGAGGATGATAGAAGCGCCAGACGTCTTGAAACCCATGTGCAGACATCCATCCTGCGAGGGAGGTCTGCCCACCCGTTTTTGTTCCCAGCCTATCCAGTTCAGGGTTAGCAACCGAGTTGAAATCCCCCAGTATATAGATCTTCCCCTCCGCAATCTCATATGTCACCCTCAGCATGTCATCAACATGAGCCAGAGAGAACGGAGGGGGTACGTATAGGTTAACAAACGTAAGAAATCTACCCATCACCTTTATCACTGTCACCACAAACCTTCCCATGTGATCCGTGCGCACAGCATGTAGCAGGATAGGCATGGTTTTAGTGATCAGAGTGGATACCCCCCTTGCATAACTTGAATAGGTGGCATGATATGCCCCCGCAATATGTGCACGTTTTAGGGAGAGAACTCTGGAGCCCTGGAGATGCGTTTCCTGCAAAAGTATGATGTGTGGCTTGTATTTCTTAATGTAATCAAAAATCAATGAGCGTTTAAATTTTGAGTTAAGGCCTCGAACATTCCAGGCCACCACTTTCAAGCTAACTTCCATGGTGGCTTAACGTATATAAGAAGGGGTCTAGGGGTGATGCATCCCAGTCCAGCAAGAGGGCTCCACAGCTCTCCCCCCCGCCTGCAAAAAACAGTATCAACAGAAATAGCAGCAAATCCGTGCAGCAGTATAATATGACGTCAGTGTCCAGTATGAGCAGACAGAACAGTTCCCAGCAAACAACCTTCCCAACTTCCCCCTCCCCCCACCCCGCACCCAGCCCCAACATGCCAGGCACTTTGTTTCCCAAACCTCTAGTGCAATCAGGTAACTGAGATGCTGCCTAGTCTGTCACATAGGGCAAAAAAAAAAACCCCAGCGCAGCTAGACCACCTCTAAAGTCCCAGGTATAGTCCACCTATGAAAACAAGTAGGGAAAAAGAAAAATTAAAAACCTTTTTCTTTCTCTTTTTTCCCTTTTTACGTTCACTTCCCCATAGTTAGTGCAGAGCCGTCCGTCGGCCGTGTTAGTTTTCCCTTTTTTGGGTACATCTATGGGACTGCACCTCATAAGAAAGGGGCAGAGCTCAAAAACAAAACCAGGTCAAAAAAGCAAAAATTAGAAAAGCAAAAGCGAGAGACAAAAATCAAAGAAAAAACCAGCCTGGGGGCATAGGGGGGGCACTCAGTATGGGTGAAAACAAGAAAAAACGAAACTCCAAAAAGTAGAGCACCTCCCCCTTCTTCTCTGGGTCCTCCATTACCCCCCATCAATTTCCATGTGGTGTAGTCTCAGTAGAAGTATCTATAGAGACCCTTGGAACAAATCTTGCCAAATCTTCTCTCTATTTCTGTGATGAGTGGGCTGGTGATCCCTGTCTTCTCCGTCCCCTCATATCCAGCCATTCTGATGCTTCAGTTGGATTTGTGAAGAAGACAGTCTTTCCGTTATCTACCACCCTCAGTCTGGCAGGGTATAGCATACTGTATATCAGGTTTAGCTCTCTCAGTCTCCTCTTTATGGGTTGGAAGGAGGCTCTCTGTTTCTGCGTTACAGCTGAAAAATCTGGGTATATGGATATGCGGTTTCCATCCACCCTTAGCTCAGGCCCTGTCCGAGCCTCTCTCAGGATATTCTCCCTGTCTTGAAAGTGCAGCACCTTGGCAATCATGGACCTTGGGGGGGCTCCCTTAGGAGGGGCTCTACCGGGTACTCGGTGGGCCCTCTCTATGGCAAATAAGTTCGTAAAAGTCTCAGGGGCCATACTGTCGATCAGCCATTTTTCCAGGAATTCTTCAGGGCGCCGGCCCTCCACCCCCTCAGGGAATCCCACCAGCCTAATATTGTTCCTTCTCATGCGGTCTTCCATGTCCGCCATTTTTAAAGTGTGTTCTGACAAAGTTTTCTTCGTCACTTGTGCCGCAGTGTCTAGGGGTCTGACAATGTCCTCAAGCGTATTCACTCTGTGCTCTGTGCCCTGGGTTTTCTCCCTTAGCTTCTGTACATCGTGCTTTAAAAAGGAGAATTCCATTTTTAGCTCATCAAAGTGTGTGACCAGCTTGCTTTGACACCCCTGTATGGCAGCCATTATTTGCTTTAGAGACGGTTCTTCCTCCCCCTCCTCTGCCCCCTCACTCCTGGGGCTCGTGTCTATAGCTCTGTCCAGCGATCTCCCCCTCCTTGTCCCTCTTAGTCTCTGGGCTTGTGGACTCACCCTGTCCCGGAGTGGGGATGCCTGTCTCGGAGGCTCCTCTGGATGCAGCAGCGGCGGCCATGCCTCCTCCTCGTGGGAGCCGGCGCCATCTTGCGAGCCCCAGGCAAATCGTGCGAGCCGTTCTCCGGGCGTCTTTTTCCAGGGGGGGCCGTATTTCACCATCTCTGGAGCTGCTCGGGGGGTTCCCACCTTCATCCCCCGTTATTTGGCGTATTTCGCGGTGTCAGCGTCCCAGGATCTTTAAAGGATCAGCACACAGCCGACGGAGCTCCGGTCCTGCACTCCTCACATGCCGCGCGCGGCGCTCATGACAGGTGTACTTTAAATACTTCACGACCAGGGCAATCTTAATCTTTCATGCGTGCAAATCCGTATGTATATATGTTTACGGTTGGGGACAGGGTGGATAAAAAAATATATATTCAATTTTATTTTTTATCCACCCTGTCCCCAACCTATCCTGTTTTGCCAGGGTACCAATCATGGTATAGAAATATACAGGGTTTTTAGTGGGCCCTTTTAATATGGCACTTTCTTTGTATGCAGGTGCACTGCATATCTCCTAGGGTCTTGTTGAACAAATCAAGCAAACTGATATTTTACTTTTTAATCAATATTTATTTAACCATTACTACAGAACTGGCAGGAACTAGATGCCACTAATATGAAAGAGAATTTAATTGGAAAGGCCATCGCTGTTCAATCAAAGGTTGTTCCCTGTAGTGTAATTGATTGTTTGGAAGGAAAAGGCACTTTGCTTTGCCAGTTGAGCCTTTAGGTACAGTTCACCTGTGGATTTGTTTGTAAACAGAATTATACTGACATTTTCCTAAATGCTAATGGTCGATCTTTTGTCTTAGAATTCATTCAGCTTGCCAGGAATTTTGAGGATTTTCGGAGGAAATGGCAAAAAACAGAGCATGAAATTGTGAAGAACAGAGAGCTGTTGATGAAGACGGAGACTGAGCGCAGCGCTCTGGAAGTAAAGCTGAAACACGCTCGCAATCAGGTTGATGTGGAGATTAAAAGAAGGCAGCGTGCAGAACAAGAGTGCGAGAAACTGGTGAGATAGCTGCATTTAATGGACTGTAGTGACCAGTGAATGAAAATTACTGTGTAAAACCTGAGGGGGGACGAAAAGGGAAAATGGTTGTTACTTTTTATGTTTCTAAAGGAAAGGTCTCCTAAAGAGTTAAAGTAGTACTAAAGCCCCCCCCCCCCCCCTTTTTTTTTTCTTTTTTTTTTTACACTGATGTGTAATTACTTTTGCACAGTACAGCAATTTGATTCCTTAATAAATGGTGAATAACAATTTGTTCTGATGTTATGCACAAGCATTTTTCCCCTTCGTCTGCAGCACTTCTCTGAATTTCTAGTTGGAGTGCATATTAAGCTTATATTCCAGCACTACATGCCCCATCGTGCATGTGTGCCTGGCTGTGAGAAATGTATTGTTGGTTTGAGGATGCTGCCTGGGCCCTGTAGCCTCCCCCCCATGAGCATACATGTTAGGGTGGAACTTCATAAAGATCCACCCTGAAAATGGAACGTGGGGCCAGCGCACAGGAGACCAGCCTAAGGCTCCATTCACACTTGCGCGTTTTTTGATGCATTTTGCTGAAATGCAGGGAAATTTTTTAACATGGGTTCCTATGGAACATGTTCACATCAATGCATTTTTGTGCCTCTGCGTTTTTGGAAAACGGTCGGGGACTTTTTTTTCATGCAAAATGCAACGTTTTGCATGTAATAGAAGTCAATGGACCTGCATCCAAAACGCAAGTGCCGTGATTTGCGTTTTTTTTTTCTTTTCCCTTTTACACTGTGTATAGCTGGTTGCTAAGCAACCATAGTGGAAAAAAAAAAACCGCGCGTCCAAAAACGCGGCAAGCACCGCAAAAAAGCACTGCAAAAACGCTCAAAAGCAAAATGCATAGATGTGAATCGAGCCTAAAAAGGAACCAAGTAAAACTTGATAAAATAACTGCCAATTATAATGTTTTGGTAGCAGCTTTTCTTCCCTTTTTTTTTTTTTTTTAAACTAACTGTGCCGGCTTTGGATGGGTTTAACTTTTGATACGGCTTTGACCAGTGATAATCGACAACTGTTGCACACAAGTTGTATTGTATAACAGTCAGGTACGACTTTCATGCAACTTCTGAGGGTTAACATTGAAGTCTATGGCCCTCCCCCTCAGTCGGACCAAAGTAGTGCATGAACTACTTTGAAGTTGCTTCAACTTTAAGTTGCGCATATATGAATGCTTACTGCAAAAGATGGGGAATGACTTGTCATGCAACTTTAATGCCCAAAGTTGCATGACAAGTGTGAATAGAGCCTTAGTATATTTTTTTCCTAAGCACGGCAGTATTTTGTATTATACGGTAAAAGCACTTGCTTTCTAGTTGCAATTGGACAACACCAACAGTTCTTGTTTTAGAATCTGGTAAATGAGGGCCAAATACTCCAATTTTGTGTGTCGTATAAGTAGGGGTGCACGATTAATCGCTAAGAGATCGCGATTTCGATACTCCCCCCCCCCCCCCCCCCCCCCACACACACACGATCTCATTGTGGGATGACCCGCGATTTTCTTTCGTTACCGCCGGTTCCACGTAACCAGTGTGGAACGCATATGGCGGCGGATAGCGGAACTGACGTCAGTCCTCGGCGTGATGCGGGGCGGAATGCTGCTGCCTGTGCGTGGGCGGGTACAGTCAGTGGCCGGGAAAGTGCGATCAGATGTCGGTCTGGTGGTGACTGGTGAGTCATACACAGTAAATTAAAAATTACAGTGAGGAGGAACAGCATGGCCCTAGATTATATACACCTGTCCTGTATTGCCTTGCCTGCCCTGCATTAATATATTGACCCTAACTAAAATAACTTAAAGTTGGTATATTACGGATAATTATAAACTACATGACGATTGACCGCTATAAAGGTCCTAGATGGTGTGCTGAGCAGTGAGCACTATACTATAACCCCCAGCAAGGAGTCCTCACTACTATACACAGGTCCCTGCTGGGAATTGTAGTCCCCCCATAGAGAATAAGTCATGCTGGGGAGTTGCAGTCCTCAGTGCTATATTCCCCCCCAGCATAGGGGCATGCTAAGGGTTGTAGTCCCCCATAAACTGGACTCTTTTATACAGTGATGAGTTTCCAAACCTCCACCTCCTAGTAAGGGTTTTTAACCCGTTGGTGAATTAAAAGTTTAATGCTGCTGCACTTGGAGGCGCCTTCTCTTTTTTTTTTTTTTTTTTTTTTTTTTTTTTTTTTCCTATTTGGAATCTTGTTGCTAGGGCAGACCATTCAGTTTTTTTTTTTTTTTTCCCATGCTCCATTTTTAGTAATCACCTACACAATGATCAGCCTCCTTAACAGTTCTTATGGATAAATTAAGGCAAGCTGGTTAAACGAATTAACCTGAGTGCAGTATGCGGGAACACGGTCTAAGTATATTGGAGTCCTTTGTTCTATACAATCCAGGGATGTGGCTACTACCTGCACATTCATGCGTTTCCACTGTATCCAGTGTTCTAGTGATGATCTCCCTTTTCTATATGGCTTATTTTATTGCCATTTGGTTTGATAACCTTATGTTCAGAGATTGTAAATTTTTCAAATAAAACAGTTTTTGAGAATCGTGATCTTCATTCTAAGCAAAAGAATCGTGATTCTAATTTTTCCCAGAATCGTGCAGCTCTACGTATAAGTGAGCTCAGACTGACTTGTGTGGTTTTTATTATTTTTTTTTTTTTTTTTTCCAGGAGCGTCAGATTCAGTTAATAAGAGAGCTGCTGATGTGTGATCCCTCCGGCAGCATCCAGCTCAGCGAACAGCAGAGGAATGCTTTAGCCTTCCTTAATAATAGAACTCATATGTCTGATGGCAATGGGACTAGAAGGTAAGGCTACATTTGGAGTAACAAATACTTCACTGACTTGCATGTCTACTATTTATTTGTCACATTTGTTGTCTTTTTAAAAGGAATGACTTGGGGAATTACAGCTGAACATGTGTCTTTCTCTTTAAACGTCTAAACTCTGATATACTGTACTTGGAAGTTTACATAGAGTACACCCGTTGCAGTACACTTGTACCTAACCTGGCTCCAGAACTCAAGAGCAGACACCTTAGGGGGGCCTCTGTATCTCTGTAGAGCTTCGTCGTGTTGGCCTTATGAGGCTCTAATGTGTAAATGTCATCACTGGCTTGCCTGCTCCTGTTTCTATAATTTCCTTAGAGGCCAATAGCAAGGATGTGGAATAGGGTGATTTAGCTATCAACACTGCGTATAAGTGAACATCCTTGTAGTGTCTACTAGCTTGCTTGTGAAAGCTCTTGCTCAGCTACAAATATTAGACTTTAGTTTAAATGCTTGAACAAGTTTACACACACAAAAAAAAAAAAACGTTGCTTCTGCTGTAAAAGTGGAAATAAACTTCATAATAGTTTCATCCCATTAAACACTTTTGAGAAGTGCAGGCGGGTGTCAGTGTCAATCCGGTTACTGTGCATTTTTTATAGTAGTGCATGCACTACTTTTGGTGCGTTCTAGTGCGATTTCAGACAATTCAGATGAATCAGCTGAAATTGCATGTGAATCGCACAAAACACACAGTGCGTTCCTGTGGGATTCATATTGTGAACCAGGCCTAAGGGGATGAAGTGTGCATGGGATCTTTCTCTTTAAAATACAAAAACACCTTAATGTAGAATCCCTGGAATCCCAGTTAAATACATACAATATATATCAACCTGCTAAAAGATTAAATGACCCTTCCATCTCCTGGGTCAACTGCATGCTCACGGTGCAGTGAATTAGTGTAATAACTCAGTGTTTAATGAGCAGGCAGGAGATCCAAGAAGCTGTAAATACAAACAAGGAAACAGTAACATCTTTGGATAGCCAATGTGAATCACAATAACGGTAGAGCAGAAGCAACGTTTTTTTTTTTTTTTTGTGTGTGTAAACTTGTTCAAGTATTTAAACTAAAGTCTAATATTTGTAGCTGAGCAAGAGCTTTCACAAGCAAGCTAGTAGACCCTACAAGGATGTTCACTTATACGCAGTGTTGATAGCTAAATCACCCTATTCCACATCCTTGCTATTGGCCTCTAAGGAAATTATAGAAACAGGAGCAGGCAAGCCAGTGATGACATTTACACATTAGAGCATCATAAGGCCAACACGACGAAGCTCTACAGAGATACAGAGGCCCCCCTAAGGTGTCTGCTCTTGAGTTCTGGAGCCAGGTTAGGTACAAGTATACTGCAACGGGTGTACTCTATGTAAACTTCCAAGTACAGTATATCAGAGTTTAGACATTTAAAGAGAAAGACACATGTTCAGCTGTAATTCCCCAAGTCATTCCTTTTAAAAAAAGACAACAAATGTGACAAATAAATAGTAGACATGCAAGTCAGTGAAGTATTTGTTACTCCAAATGTAGCCTTACCTTCTAGTCCCATTGCCATCAGACATATGAGTTCTATTATTAAGGAAGGCTAAAGCATTCCTCTGCTGTTCGCTGAGCTGGATGCTGCCGGAGGGATCACACATCAGCAGCTCTCTTATTAACTGTATCTGACGCTCCTGAAAAAAAAAAAAAAAAACACAAGTCAGTCTGAGCTCACTTATACGTAGAGCTGCACGATTCTGGGAAAAATTAGAATCACGATTCTTTTGCTTAGAATGAAGATCACGATTCTCAAAAACTGTTTTGTTTGAAAAATTTACAATCTCTGAACATAAGGTTATCAAACCAAATGGCAATAAAATAAGCCATATAGAAAAGGGAGATCATCACTAGAACACTGGATACAGTGGAAACGCATGAATGTGCAGGTAGTAGCCACATCCCTGGATTGTATAGAACAAAGGACTCCTTGCTGGGGGTTATAGTATAGTGCTCACATGGGTGGCTCAGGGGCCTGACTTCCGCTTCCGCCGACGCGACCGGATGTGACGGTCGGACGCGGCGTTCGGATGTGAACAGCGGGAGGTTTGAGATCAGCCTGAGTCTCCGAAAGAATCCTGAATAAACTCTGCTACCGAGACCCTAAGCCCGCAAAAACGATCGCTTAGTGGTGCCCGAGTCTTCTATGGAATCCTGACTGACCTCTGCTAACGAGACTTGAAACCCGCGAAAACGATCGCCCGGAGCGATGAGTAATAGTAAGCAGTCGGCGGCCGATCGTCTTAAAGAATTTGCTCGAACGGATAAGCAAGACGGCGGGCGTAGCCCCCCACAGACACGGAGTGGTGGACCATCAGCGCTGGATATCCAGAAGCTCAACACGCCCATGCCGCAGACCGGAAAAGCTGCAGAAAAACAGGAGAAACACTCCAAACTGACCCTGGAACAGATGAACTCCCAGATAATGGAGGCCATCCAATCGAGTAATGCAGCCCTAACAGGTAAAATGGATGAGATTATAAATGATATAGGACTGATTAAGCATGATATGCAGAACATAAGAGAGAGAATGATGGAAATGGAAAATAGGACTGCTTTATTGGAAGATACTGTCACCCCTATGCCCAAAAAGATAGCTTCAATAGAAAAACAGATTACTCTGTGGCATCAAAAATCTGATGATTTTGAGAACCGTATGCGCCGCAATAACCTAAGAATAATCGGTTTACCAGAAAAGGCAGAAGGGTTTAATCCTGGTGACTTTATAGAAAAATGGCTGAAAAATGTATTCCCAGATATGGAGGTATCAGCAGCATATGCAGTGGAGAGAGCGCATAGGGTCCCGGCAGCAACACCTAAACCAGGGTTTCCCCCTAGACCCCTGCTGGCACGATTACTAAACTGCAGAGACAGAGACACAATTCTGCGGAAAGCAAGACAAAAAGGAGAGATTCGCTATGAAAACAGCAAAATATCAATATTTCCAGATTTTTCTCTGGAGCTGCAAAAACAACGGGCAACATTTTATGAAATAAAACAAAAAATGAGAGAGGCAGGAATTGAATATTCTATGGCATACCCAGCACGATTGAGAGTGGAGGAAGGGGGAAAGACTTTGTTTTTCAGTACACCTGAACAAGCTAAAGACTGGCTGGGAACAACCAGGCCTATGCCTCGATAGGAGAAACAGAGAAGCCCTGAAAAGATATGAGACACCAAGAATGTTGGGACTTTGGGGGGGGGGGGGCGGGGGGGGGGGGGGATGAGAGGGACACTCTCCCTACTTTTATATTTGTTTTTATTTTTTTTTTTTTTTTTTTTTTTTTTTTTTTTTATTTTTTTCCCCCCCCCCTTTTTTATTTTTTTTTTTTTTTTTTTTTTTTTTTTTATTTTTTTCCCTTATGTTTTTGCTTTTTTTTTTTTTTTTTTTTTTCTTCCTTTTTCTTTCCTTCTCATTTTTTTTTTTTCTCTTGAGGGGAGAAATGGGAAAAGGTAAAACGTAAAAATTTATTTGTGTGTCCATTTGATAGGGGAACGGGAGGGATGGGGAGGAGGGGGGGGCAAATGGTGGGTGATGGCGTGTGTATAAATAGTAAAACGGAATTAGACGCACAGTGAAACACATTAAAATAGGCACTAGTTATAAAGGGAGGAGAAGGAAGAGGGAGAGGAAGTTTTCCCCTTCACCTTTTCCCTTTCCTTTGTTTTTTTTTTTTTTTTTTTTTTTTTTTTAAGACACAATATTAAGGAAGGCTTAAGTAAGGCCAAGAGTCAAATTATAAACACTATAAATGCAGATAAACGGGGGAAGGGGGGAGGGATGGGGAATGAACAGATAACAAAATAGAGTTGTGCACAAGGAAGGAGGAGGAGGGAGGTGGAGGGAGGGAGGGGAGGGGGGGGAGGTGGGGGAAGGGAGAGAACAGGAAAAATATATACATTTATTTATTTTTTTTTTTTTTTTTTTTTTTTTTTTTTTTTTTTTTTTTTTTTTTCCGTTTTTGCTGTGTGATGTTGCGGTTTTTTGTGGCTTTTTATTTATTTTTTTATTTTTTTTTTTTTTTTTTTTTTTTTTTTTCTTTCTTAAATGTGAAGGGGAGGGAGAGGGTGAAAGGAGGGGATGCCCTCCCCCCCCCCCCCCCCTGGGCGGCTCCCCCCTCGCCCCTTATATTTAGGACTAAGCGGGAAAAGGGTAGGTGCAAACAGGCTGAAATCGAAATTAATTACCTATATAACAGCAAAAATGCAATATGTCGGTAATGCCCTAAAAAAAATGGTATGGATGAATGGAATGGAAGGGATGAATGAGAGGAGTGTGGTAGAAAAGAGAATGGTCACAGAAAGGAAAAAGAGACATACGATTTATTTTTCCCTCTTCTTTTTTTTTTTCGGGGGAATAATGGCTAAAATAAAATATATTAGACATGAGTAATCAACACACATTTTTGTCATGGAATGTGAGAGGTATGGGAACGCAATTAAAACGAACACAGGTTTTTTTCAGAAATTAACAAGGTGCAGGCAAAGATCATTTGTATCCAAGAAACACATATGACTAAAGAAAGATTGAAGTACCTAGAAAAACCTTGGATACAATGGTCAAGCCACTCATGTCATACTACATATTCAAGAGGGGTCTCTCTTTTGGTTCATCGAGGGGTAACATGGGAGTGTATTAGAGAAAAAAGAGATCCCGATGGAAGATATGTCTTTGTCTTTGCACTGGTGCATGCAATGCCTGTTGTAATTATGGGGATTTATAACCCCCCCCCAGCTACAATGCGAGTACTGAAAGAGGCAGTAATATTTATGTCAGAATATCCAGAGGCACATGTCGTATGTATGGGAGATTTCAATATGTGCTTAGACCCAAAACTAGATAGGCTCGGAAGAAGTAACCATAAAGGAGGGGAAGGGCCGAAGGTGTTGGAGAAATTTATGAATGAAGTAGGATGGGCTGACCTGTGGAGGATAAGAAACCCTGGGACCCGGGCTTACTCATGGCATGCGCCAGGGAGAGGGCGCATGTCTAGAATAGATATGGCAATGGGGAACGAAAAGATCCTGCCAATGGTTCAGTCTGTGGCGTACATGACAAGAGGGGTGTCTGACCATTCTGGATTAACCTTTGAGCTAAAAATAGGCCCAAAAAGAATAAAACCGGGTTATAGGATACAGGCTCAATGGTTAACCCAGATAGGATTAAATGATAGAATTCCAGAGCAAATGGGAATGTTCCTGGAAGCACATGGCAACAGGAAAATAGATGGAGTACTCTGGGATACATTTAAGGCATATTTGAGGGGGATAACAAGATCAACAATATCATACATTAAACGCACTAATAGACAGGAAGAGGAGGAAATGGAACAACTCTGTGCACAGGCAGAAAATAGGTTTATAGGGGACCCCTCAAATATAAACCAAATAAGATGGGCAGCCTCATCAAGGCAATATAAGAACCAACTAATAATTAACGCAAAGCGTAAGAAACTCCAACATGCACAAAAAAACTTTGAACAAGGACAACAATTTAATAAGATGCTGAATTTTATGATAAAACGACAAACCCCATCACTAGCAATATCAGAGGTGAAAAACGAAAAAGGTGAGACGGTAAACACATTAGATGAGATACTTGAGACATTCCAAAAATATTATATTAATATGTATACATCAACATTGACATGTACACGAGAAGAGATAGAGGAATATCTGAAGGACTTGAACTTCCTTAAATTAACAGGAGGAACAAAAAGAGGAGTTAGAGAGGGATATAGAGGAAGAGGAAGTACGAGAAGCTATCTTTTCTCTGGGAAAGGGTAAGTCCCCAGGACCAGATGGCATACCACTGGAAATGTACCAGCGATATGCAGAAATTATGGTACCAGTTATGACCAAAATGTATGGAGAGGCGTTCCAAAGGGGAGAAATGCCTGTTTCCATGTATGATGCTACAGTTATATTGATACCAAAACCAGAGAAAGATAGAACTGAGTGCGGGTCGTATAGGCCAATATCGCTATTAAATATAGATTATAAAGTACTGGCAAAAGTGCTTGCCAATAGGCTTAACCAGGTAATATTGTCTATAATAGCGGAGGACCAAACTGGCTTTATGCCAAGGAAATCCACATCAATTAATATTAGAAGGACGCAATATATGACACAAATGAGAGAGTTTATCCCAGAAACAAGTGCCTTGGCATCGCTGGATACAGCCAAGGCATTTGACTCTATAGAATGGGAATTTCTGCAGACAGTCTTGGAAAGGAATGGATTTGGGGAAAAATTTAGAAAATGGGTGAGGATAATCTATAAACAACCATGCTCCAATTTACTAATAAACGGTATATTATCCCCTACAATAAAACTATATAGAGGAACAAGACAGGGCTGCCCAATGTCACCGCAATTATTCGCTCTGGCAATTGAGGCACTGGCAAATAGATTCAGACAATCAGACAAATACAAAGGGATTAAAGTAGGAGAAAAAACCGAACACATAGGCTTATATGCGGACGATATTATATTGTATATGGGAGATGCGCAAGCATCTCTGACAGAAGCAATGAGAATAATAGAAACATACGGGAGGTTCTCAGGGTTAAAAATAAATTGGCAAAAATCCGCATTAATGCCTCTGGGAACAGGTAATGAAAGGAGAGCTCAGACCCCATTAAAAATAGTGGAAGTCTTTAAATATTTAGGAGTAAACATAACGTTGAAACATGAAGATGAGATGGAAGCTAATATACTCCCACTAGTAGAATATGTAAAGAGAAAATTGGAAATATGGATAAAGCTACCAATATCAATGGCAGGCAGAATTCACCTGATAAAATCTATTATACTACCCAAGTGTTTATATGTATTTGCACATTCCCCAGTAAAAATACCAAAACAGATATTTAAAAAATTAAACTCGCAGATGACTCGGTTCATTTGGGCATATGGAAGATGTAAAATAAAATTTAATAAATTACAAAGACCAAAGACAGAAGCTGGACTGGCCCTCCCGGATTTATATTTATACTATTTGGCAGGACAACTGAAACATCTAAGATCATGGGTAGGACAGGAAAAAATAACAAGGATAGAGGAATATCTCCTTAGCAAAATGCAAATAGATGACTTAATGACGGGACTAGAATTAAAAGACCTGAGGAGAGTAGGAGTAAAAATTCCCCTCTTGAAACTGGCAAGGATAGTATGGAGAGAGGCTAAGAAACTGACGGGATTTGTTGGAATCCCAACAGAAACTGCGCTTTGGAACAACCCAAAATTTGAACAACTGGAAGCCTTTGAGGACAGTAAATTTTGGAAGCAGAATAAGATAACAACTTTTGGTCAGCTATATGACAAAAATGTAATACTAACCTATGAAAACCTGTGCAAACAATATAATTTACTGAGTAAACAGTTTTACAGATACCTTCAGCTGAGGCAGGTGCTACAGACACAGTTTAGAAGAGAGGAAATAAAAATATCCAAATATCCCCTTATAGGGATCCTGAGATCACAGGGACCTAAGGGATTGATAGCAAAGATTTACACACACCTGTTACAGAAGAAAATAGAAGGCGAACCACTGAAAATAAGGGATAAATGGCAGGAGGCTATCCCAGACATGAGCGATCATGAATGGGATGAAGCCTGTAATTCTCACTGGAAGGTATCCCCTGCAATGAACAACAGGATAATACAGATGAATATAATACATCAGACATACTTGGCTCCAAATAGATTGTATAAAATGGGGAGGATGACTGAACCAAGATGTACTAGATGCGGGCAGGGGGGAGCAGACTTCCTTCATGTAATGTGGTACTGTGGTAAAATAGGAAAATACTGGCAACAAGTAGCTAGGAAAATAGGAAGAGTCCTGAATAAACCTTTTATAGCTACGATGGAATTATGTTTGTTGGGGATATTGAGGGAAGAGAGAGATAATAGAGATAATAATACCTTCTTAAGGGAGGTATTGTTCCTGGCAAGAAAACAAATAATAGAAAAATGGATTCAGCCATATCCCCCGACAGTAACCCAGTGGGTGAGAGCAGTAAATCAGGTCCTACCCTATGAAAAAATAATGTATGAACAAAGGGGAAATGGGCGAAGGTATGAAAAAATATGGGCAAAATGGAATAGAATATGGCTATCAACGGATAGAGGAATATTTGAAAAAATACAGTATTAAGTGACCATAGAGGGTGAGAGAGGAAGGAATGAAAGGAAGGAGCAAATGTAATTATGATTTGTATTATATAAAGAAATGTAAAAGTATATAAAAATGTATAATGTAAATTATTATGTAATGAAAAATTTGGAATAAAGAGTTTTGAAAAAAAAAAAAAACTTCAATGTTAACCCTCAGAAGTTGCATGAAAGTCGTACCTGACTGTTATACAATACAACTTGTGTGCAACAGTTGTCGATTATCACTGGTCAAAGCCGTATCAAAAGTTAAACCCATCCAAAGCCGGCACAGTTAGTTTTAAAAAAAAAAAAAAAAAAAAAAAAAAAGGGAAGAAAAGCTGCTACCAAAACATTATAATTGGCAGTTATTTTATCAAGTTTTACTTGGTTCCTTTTTAGGCTCGATTCACATCTATGCATTTTGCTTTTGAGCGTTTTTGCAGTGCTTTTTGCGGTGCTTGCCGCGTTTTTGGACGCGCGTTTTTTTTTTTTTCACTGTGGTTGCTTAGCAACCAGCTATACACAGTGTAAAAGGGAAAAAAAAAAAAAAATGCAAATCACGGCACTTGCGTTTTGGATGCAGGTCCATTGACTTCTATTACATGCAAAACGTTGCATTTTGCATGAAAAAAAAGTCCCCGACCCTTTCCAAAAACGCAGAGGCACAAAAATGCATTGATGTGAACATGTTCCATAGGAACCCATGTTAAAAAATTTCCCTGCATTTCAGCAAAATGCATCAAAAAACGCGCAAGTGTGAATGGAGCCTTAGGCTGGTCTCCTGTGCGCTGGCCCCACGTTCCATTTTCAGGGTGGATCTTTATGAAGTTCCACCCTAACATGTATGCTCATGGGGGGGGGGGGGGGGGAGGCTACAGGGCCCAGGCAGCATCCTCAAACCAACAATACATTTCTCACAGCCAGGCACACATGCACGATGGGGCATGTAGTGCTGGAATATAAGCTTAATATGCACTCCAACTAGAAATTCAGAGAGGTGCTGCAGACGAAGGGGAAAAATGCTTGTGCATAACATCAGAACAAATTGATATTCACCATTTATGAAGGAATCAAATTGCTGTACTGTGCAAAAGTAATTACACATCAGTGTAAAAAAAAAAAAAAAGGGGGGGGGGGCTTTAGTACTACTTTAACTCTTTAGGAGACCTTTCCTTTAGAAACATAAAAAGTAACAACCATTTTCCCTTTTCGTCCCCCCTCAGGTTTTACATTTTCATTCACTGGTCACTACAGTCCATTAAATGCAGCCATCTCACCAGTTTCTCGCACTCTTGTTCTGCACGCTGCCTTCTTTTAATCTCCACATCAACCTGATTGCGAGCGTGTTTCAGCTTTACTTCCAGAGCGCTGCGCTCAGTCTCCGTCTTCATCAACAGCTCTCTGTTCTTCACAATTTCATGCTCTGTTTTTTGCCATTTCCTCCGAAAATCCTCAAAATTCCTGGCAAGCTGAATGAATTCTAAGACAAAAGATCGACCATTAGCATTTAGGAAAATGTCAGTATAATTCTGTTTACAAACAAATCCACAGGTGAACTGTACCTAAAGGCTCAACTGGCAAAGCAAAGTGCCTTTTCCTTCCAAACAATCAATTACACTACAGGGAACAACCTTTGATTGAACAGCGATGGCCTTTCCAATTAAATTCTCTTTCATATTAGTGGCATCTAGTTCCTGCCAGTTCTGTAGTAATGGTTAAATAAATATTGATTAAAAAGTAAAATATCAGTTTGCTTGATTTGTTCAACAAGACCCTAGGAGATATGCAGTGCACCTGCATACAAAGAAAGTGCCATATTAAAAGGGCCCACTAAAAACCCTGTATATTTCTATACCATGATTGGTCCCCTGGCAAAACAGGATAGGTTGGGGACAGGGTGGATAAAAATAAAATTGAATATATATATATATATATATATATATATATATATATATATATATATATATATATATATATATATTTTTTTTTATCCACCCTGTCCCCAACCGTAAACATGTATACATACAGATTTGCACGCATGAAAGATTAAGATTGCCCTGGTCCTGAAGTATTTAAAGTACACCTGTCATAATGGAGGCCGTCATTGCAGACTACTTGAATATGCTGGCTGCCTGCCTGTCTCTGGCTTCTACACCCAGACATCAGTAAGAACCATTACACTTATACGAGTTAGATCCTAATACTTGTCCCTAGGTTTTACTCAGAGTACTGAAAGCCCAATTAGCTGTATCAAGTATAAAGCAATAAAAAAAAGAAAAAAAAAAAGTAAAAGAGCAATATTTTTTAACAGTTAACTGCTGCAGCAGATTTTCAAACCCTGTGCTGCCAGTACATTGGACCTCAAGTCTCACACTTACTGGTCTCTTAAAGTGGTTCTAACGGTTAGATTTTCTACCTTCATAAATTCTATGTATGAAGATGAAAAACCTTTAGACCCCTTTCACACAGAGGGCGTTTTGCCTGAGGGCTTTCACACTGCAGCGGTGTGCTGGCAGGGCGTCACACAAAGTCCTACCAGCAGCTTCTTTGGAGCGATGAACTAACCGTTCCTCCACCGCTGCTCCCCATTGAAATCAATGGGGCAGCGCTGTAATACCGCCAGCAAAACGCCGCTATTGCGGCGTATTGCCGGGGGTTTTAACCCTGTCTCGGCCGCTAGTGTTCCACTTCCTTCAGATTCCCCAAGGCTGGGTTCACACTTAGAGGAAGTAACCCCTAATGGGTTTTACTGCCTCTTTCGTTTACTTCAAAGTAAAAGCATAAAGGGCTAGTATGCATCGCATACTAGCCCATTATGTAGCACTTACCTACAAAGGAAGCACGCGCTCTCCCCGCTGCAGGAAGCATCCATCTTCACCCCTCTTCCTTCTGGGGCCGTGGACACCGGCTCTGTGAGTTGCCGGAGTCACAGGAGCCGACGGTCACGGCATGGGCACTATAGAAACACCACGATCTTGCCCTTTCTTCAGTGCGCATACGCTGACGTCAGCACAAACGTATATAGTAAAAATCTTCTAAACCGTGCAATTTTAAAAGATATTTACAGAACCTACAGGTAAGCCTCATTATAGGCTTACCTGTAGGGAAACGTGGTCTGTAATGGTTTACAACCACTTTAAATCAAATGCAGCTCATAGCAGGAGTCCGGGGCGTCCCTGTTCTCCGTCTCAGGCCCAAATTTTTGCATGAATTCAGACCTGAAATGGAGCCAAAGACACAGGTCTCCTGTGCAATCCTCCACTCCACAGCTGCCCCAAAGATGTGTGAACTGGCTCCATTGAGAGCCGGGCACACTCTTCTGTTATGCGAATTGGATGCAGGGAAACAGGCAAATTCACACTAGTGTGAACCCAGCCTCATACTTACCCAAGCCTGATCTCCATCCAGCGATGGACATGAGAGCAGTAGCTCTCCAGAGTCCCTCATTCCTCACTGGCTCAGATGCAGCAGCCCTTGGCTGCCGTTGCTGTCAATCACAGCCAGTAAGGAGAGAGCGGGGCTGAGCCACACCATGTCTTATGGACACAGAGAAGGGCTTGGAGGCGAGCCCTCAGCGGGGGGGGGGGGTCTGGCAGGGGACCCGAGAAGAGGATGATCGGGGCTGCTCTGTGCCAAACCATGTCACAGAGCAGGTAAGTAGAACGAGTTATTGAAAAAAAAAAAAAAAAAGTTGCCTTTACAAACCTTTTAAAGTCTAAAAAGCACCACTGATCACTGCTCTAAACATTATTCGGCCAGACTGCAGTGCAGTACAGTAATAAGGGGGTTCAATTGGGCTTTGTTCAAGCATTAGCATAGCAAATAGCTTTTTTCGGGAGGTCCACAGCACTAGCTGACATTTCTTCATGTGTAAACCTATGGATGGAAGGTGCAGAATCCAAGCACTATTAGATTCCACTTAAATAAAGAGAATTTATGACAGAGGATATAATAGCTCTGAAAATAAATAAATAAAAATAAATAGAGAAGGAAACCATATTTCCTCAAATCATAATGAGGAAAGAAATATTCTATTGCGGAGTCAAATGGTGCACCGCTGCATTCTTTTCGTTAAGTAGATTTTCAGGAAACATTTAACTTGGTGGCATAGCTCGCCTTAAAAAATAAATAAAATAAAAAAACACAAGTGGCTGAATGCCATTGCTGTAGACTGTTCCAGGTATGACACAGGAAGTCTTGGCTCGCACCCGGAACACAGTGTGCGTTACTGTATGTAGCAGCAGCTACAGTTTATACCACACATCCAGAGATCTCACAGGTTAGTGAGCGACAGTTTGCTTTGGCCAGCTTGTGTGAAAAGCTGGAGTTCATTAATCATATGCACAAATCAAACCCATCATACTTACGTGGTTCAACACCCTCATTGAGACCTTCCACCTGACGCAGTAAATGCTCAAAGAGATTGCGAACGTTCATCACTGTGGCCGCCATCTCCCTACAGAAGAGCAAAAATACAACAGATTAATTGCAATGAATAATTAACAAAATAAATAACTAAAAAAAGCTGATCATTTAGCATGTCTGGGGGTGAGTCCATTCATCTCCAAAGCAAATCCATATAGCAACAGGCCAGGCACATTTTTTATTGCATAGACACACATTATGGCAAACTTGTGCTTTGCCCAGCATATACTTACCTTTCCTGGCTCAGCAGCAGGAGCTAAAGGGTGTACCCAGTACTTCTATGTGACAGCATTGATCTAATCAGCAGTATCATGAGAAGGGTCCACAGCCCTGTGCAAGTTTGAAGCTCACACAGGACTTTTCTTCGTGAAAAGAGCAGCAGGGAATCAAAAGGAAGACATGTTTGCGCTGTTGGGAAGATCATGTGAAAAGTGAACCTACCACTTTGGCCTGTGTGAGCAAAACACAAGTTCACCTTCAAGTGATTGTAAATGGACAAAGCACTAGGGACAAAAAGGGAGGTGAAATTATTTGATACAGTAATGTAATCTGTAAGATTAGTGTTTGTATGTGTTTTGTACTTTTTGAATATGCCATCCGAAAAACAGAGCATCGGGCAGATGATCCAGTGGAGGACACAGCGGGGGGACATCGCAGGATCCTGGTGACAAGGTAAGCTGTTCCAGTATTCTGCAATGCAATCCTGAGTGTGGCTCGGGGGTTACCGCTAATGGTACTGAAAATTCACCCCGAGCCACACTCAGGAATACTGCCAGGGAAGTTAAGGACCCATAAGACATGAATGGACATAGGTAGCATCAAACAATGCATGCACGTGTGAAGGGGCCCCAAGCTTCTGTCATGCTGTAGATGTAAATTGTTTTAAGCATACTGCAAAGCTGAGAAATAGACAGATGCCATGGAAACAAATATGCTCCACATATGTAGGAAACAGGAGGCAATAAATATTACCACTAATTCACCTAGATTAACCTTGAATGGCAATGACATTAGACTAGTAATTATGTTAAGCCAATGCCTTCAGTCTCTCTCCCCCTGAAGCTTCTTTATCGGTTGCACTGAGGTCATCACAGACAATGCAGGACCAGCCATCCTACATTGTAAGTGAGGACACTCAGGGCCCACCCAAAACCGACAAAGTCGGATAGAAGGAGAGCACCAGATGTTGAGGTACCAAGTCATTAGGTAAGTAAAACTACTTTTTAGTGGTACTCGAGCAAAAAACGAGCACTTAACCCTTGCAGTGAAGGGGTGAGTCTAATTGCATGGGTAGGTTCGAAGTTTCAGCTTTACAGCTGACCTTCAAAGCAAAATACCACTTTATTTCATAGTAATCCATCCACTTCAGTGTAGAAAGGCTGACTTTTTGCCCTTTACTTTTTCCACCCCACCCAGGCAAGAATCATGTCAGCCCTGCTGCTGCAGCCTCTTAGGCTGTCCATGTCATATCCGAGGAGGCCTCAGCTGATCACACAGTGCTGGAGTGTGGACCTGACGTTGCATTATCAGAGGGCCGGATGCAGGAATCTGGAGAGAGCCAGCTCCTAATGACAGGAAGGTGGTGGTGAGGGACCTGGTGTGGATCGCAACAGGACAATGATGGATTTGCTGTATGTTTCGTGAAGATAACCAAAGAAAACAAGGTAAAATGTTTATTGTATTTTTTAAATGACACAGGGAGGTAAATTTCCTCTTCAAAGGGAAACTTCACTACCCCCTGCTTCCACCAGCAGAGCCATGTACAGCCACTGTACTAGAGGCTGGATGCAGCACCCCGGGCGTTAGAAAGCACCCAGGAGAATACACCTCTGTACACAGGAGCTCTATATATCCCATTGAAAGTTTTTTTTATTAAAGCTCCTTAGTTCTGAACTCCTGTGACCCGGAATCAGCCAACCGCAGGATAAAGTTTGCTATTGGCTGAAAGCATAGAGCCAGTCCAGGCTCTGCAGGGATCCAAACTATAATCTTGGGATTCACCCAGATACCCGACTGGCAGCAAGCCGCTGAGAGCCTGGACCATCTTCTACCGCCCGCCCCTCTCCTCCCTCCCCCACCCACCACCACAACAGCCCAGCGCTCCAGAGAACACTGGAGACACAGAGCCAACATGACAGTCGCTGCCAGAGGGCAGACCCAGGAACTGAGCGGCCAGCAGTCTTAGATCAGTTCTTGGTGTAGAGCCATCGGGGGGGGGGGGGGGGGGGGGACTGATGCTTCAGCCATCTAGGCAAGTATGTATGCTTATTTATTTTTTTGGAGAATTCTGCACATCTTAAAGGCCCCTTTCACACTGGGGCGTTTTTCAGGAGCTACAGCGCTGAAAAAAGCGCCTGTATAGCTCCTGAAAATGCGGGTCCTTTCACTCCAGTGTGAAAGCCGGATGGGCTTTGCAAAAGCGGTGCGCTAGCAGGACGGTAAAAAAAGTCCTGCTAGCAGCATATTTGGAGCGGTGTATTCACTGCTCCACACATTGAAATCAATGGGACACCGCCGGCAAAGCGCCGCTTTGCGGGGGGTTTTAACCCTTTTTCGGCCTCTAGCGGGGGTTAAAACCACCCCGCTAGCGCCCACATACCGCGGCTAAAATGACGGTAAAGCAGCGCTAAATATATCGCTGCTTTACCGTCGCCGCCCGCACCGCCCCAGTGTGAAACCGGCCTAAGCCTTGTGTACACGGATTGGTAACAATACTGCTTCTCGGGGCATCTTGTATTTTCTTCTGCCTCTAAAACACCCCTTCCTATTAGCTTATGGGGTTGATTTACTAAGTCCTGGCTCACACCAGCGCGGCTTTGAAATCGCGCTACTTCTTCATGATTTTAAAGCCTCGGATCAGTGAGATTTGCAACTCTGACTTCATTTAACAGAAGTCAATGCAAGTTGCAATGAAATAGAAAAAAATTAGTGCAAGAACCTTTGTCCGAGTCGCTGCAATTTAAACAGTTCCATTGTCGGCAATGGCAGAAGAACGTCATCAGCACACCGCAGATCTCCAATGTGGGTCCAAAGCTTTAAACCTCATGCACACTGGACGCTAAAATAACATTATAAAAAACGTCAGTAGCTTTGCAGTGAGTTTTTCAACTTTTTTTTCCAATGTTTTTGCAATAGCGTTTTTTTTTTTTGCCTTTTTCCCCGCGTGGAAATGGATCAATAACCTCAAAAAACACGGGTGAGCGACGTTTTTGAGCGTTTATTAGCGTTAGAGCGTTTTTACAGCTGAAAAACATCTCTCAGAACCCACTAGTTTGTTTTTGTTTTTTTACTGCTCAAAAACACCACTGCCCAAAACTGCTAATAACAGCCTATGTGTGCATGGACACATAGGATAACATGATGGAGAGTTTAATCACTGTTAAAAAAAAATGTCTACAGCCAAAAACAGCTGCTGTAAAAACGTCAAAAAACGTCCAGTGTGCATGAGGCCTTATTCAGTGATCACATAGATATAGCAAAGCAACGTTTCAGGGCCTCGCAGGACCCCCTTCCATTAGGCACGTGACCAATGCCTTGCCCATCTTCGGGTGATGGTCGCTACAGCACCGTCTATACATACAGCCATTATCCAAGAACGTGGGCATTGGTACTGCCAGAAATGGGGTGCAACTTGTCATGCGATTTAGAAACATCAAATCGCACGATACATCACACCGGTGTGAATCAGGGCTAAAACTGGAGTGCGCAAAATCTGGGGCAGCTGTGCACGGTAGCCAATCAACTTACTTCAAGAGGAGCTCCAGGCGTTTTTATGTTTATTAAAAACTGTAGCTGCTGACCTTTAACTGCTTCCAGACCAGCTGCCGCAGATATACTGTGCCAGGATGGCACTGTTGGGTGAGCCATCGTAGCTGTACATTGGCTCTTTAAGACGCGTGCCCGGCAGGCGCGATGACCGCCGGGCACCCGTGATCGCTTGTGACAGAGCGAGAACCCGGATCTGTGTGTGTAAACACGAAAATCCCGGATCTCTCAGGGGAGAGGAGACAGATCGTGTGCTCCTACCAAGTAGGAACACCGATCGGTCTCCTCCCCTAGTCAGTCCCATCCCCCCTACAGTTAGAACACAGTTAACACCTTGATTGCCCCCTAGTGCTAACCCCTTCCCTGCCAGTGACATTTATACAGTAATCAGTGGCTATTTTTAGCTCTGATCACTGTAGAGATGTCAATGGTCCCAAAAAGGTGTCGAAAGTGTCCGATCTGTACGCCGCAATATTGCAGTCACAATAAAAATCACTGATCACCGCCATTACTAAAAAATAAAAAAAAAGCCATAAATCTATCCCCCCTTTTTTAGACGCTATAACTTTTGCACAAAACAATATACGCATATTGCGATTTTATTACCAAAAATACATAGAGGAATACGTATTGGCCTAAACTGGAAGAAAAATAATGTTTTTTAAATTTGAGATATTATAGCAAAAAGTACAAAAGTGTTTTTTTTTTCCAAAATTGTCGCTCTTTTTTTTGATTATAGCGCAAAAAATAAAGATCAAATACCACCAAAAGAAAGCTATATTTGTATTTTGCACGACCTCGCAATTGTCAGTTAGAGAAACGCAGTGCCGAATTGCAAAAAAATGGCCTGGTCAGGAAGGGTGTAAAACTGTAAATTCTTCCCGGGCTGAAGTGGTTAATAAACACACACCCACCTGTCCCAGGACTGTGCTTAGCCGAGCTATTGCTTTTCTCACGCCAGCATTTCAACTGTGGGCGCCCGGCTGTGACAGCTTGCAGCTTTACAGCCAGGTGCGCACTGCTAATGCACGATTCGCACTGCGTGTTCTCAATGGTTCAGCAGTCACCTGGGACGTGTCCCAGATAACTGTGGGGGAGGGGAGAACTTAAACTTGGATCGCCTAGGCAAATTGAGCGGAAGTGGGAATGGGTACCTTTCAAAAAACGAGGTAACTTCTGCCAAACTGTGTCAAAAAAA
>CM053027.1:561652107-561755667 GCA_028564925.1 Lithobates sylvaticus | reverse complement strand
ATCTCCGCATGCATCTCGATCACGCACAGGACATAGACCCCAAGCAATGGGCAGTCCACGCCGCAAAAATGCTCAGACAGCTATGGCGGCAGAACCGAGTGCGACAAGAGGCCGTCCCGCTGAAGGCCTCTGCTGGGCTTGTTCAGCGCCATCCGCCCCCGAGAAGCTCTTGTGCGCAGAATGCATAAGAGATGTAGCCACAGATAGAGAAACTGAGGCACGTAGGATAAAGGACTATATTCAGGAGGCGGTGACAGAGAGTATGCAGGCAGTCGCAGGCGTAAGTGACTCCGGGACTAAGCCTAGAGCCAAAAACGCATCTAAGCAGAAGCGAGACTCTTCACCGGGGCTTGAAATATCTTCAGGAGATTCTTCAGACTCTGATGAACCGTCTGAATATTTGTTCGACTTCCAACTCATAGACCCTTACATCGTAGCAGTGAAGGAGGCCATAGACTGGGAACAAGACACTCAGCCTCCGGAAAAAATTAAAAGATATTTCCCTAACTTGAAAAGGCAAGGGGCAACCTTTCCGTTCATGATGGAGATCCGCGATTTATTCGAAGAGGAATGGGGAAAGCCAGAAAGGAAGGCGAACATACAAAATCGCTTTTTAAAATTATACCCATTTAACACCCCAGATGCTGCCTTTTGGGAGTCACCTCCAGGGGTAGATGCGGCCTTGCAGCGCCTAGCAAGGCAGGTGTCCCTGCCATTGCAGGATTCTACAACCTTCAGAGACCCGATGGACAGACGCACAGACACAGATCTAAAGAAAATCTATTTAACTGCTGGCACAGCTTGTCGCCCGGGCATAGCCCTAACCTCGATCTCCAGGGCTCTGAAGGTCTGGGTCACAAATGTGGAGACGGCCCTGAAGTCTGGCGTAGAGACGGCCAGAATCATTTCAGCAATGGAGGAACTTAATCTCTCAGCCGCCTTTTTGGCAGAAGCCTCTATAGACCTAGTAAAACTGCTCGCAAGAATTATGACGTTTTCAGTAACGGCAAAAAGGGCCCTATGGTTACGCCATTGGGTGGCAGACAGTACCTCGAAACAGGCACTTTGTAACATCCCATACAAGGGCAAGATGCTTTTCGGGGACACCCTGGAGGAAGCTATTAAACGAGCTACTGGAGGGAAGTCGGGTCTGCTACCACAGAGACCCAAAAGGAGACAGCAAACCGTTCGGTCAGGCCAATCAGAGTTCAGAAGGGCGCAGGAGGCCAGGTCATATAGACCAGGCCGAGAATATACAAGACCCCAATGGAGAGGCTCACAAAGCTCCTTTCTTCGGAACGTGAAGTCTAAGGCCGCTCAGACCGCTAAGAAACCGGAGAAGTCCTTTTGACGAGTTGACCGCCCATCACCCCCAGGTGGGTGCCAGGTTGGCATCCTTTTTGAAGGTATGGGCGGAGAAGGTCAAGGACCAATGGGTCCAGAAAACAGTCAAGCGAGGGTACAAGATAAGGTTTCGAGAGAAACCACCGGACATCTTTGTCCAGACAGAATGGCCACAAGATCCGAAGAAACAAAGGTACTTGCAAGAATATGTGACCGAATTACTTCAGAAAGAGGCAATCTTGCCGGTTCCTCTAAAGCAGCAGGGAACAGGGGTTTACTCCCCAATTTTTTTGGTGCCCAAAGCGTCCGGAGATCTCAGACCGGTCTTAGACCTAAGATCTCTGAACCACTACATCGATCCCAAGACATTCAAGATGGAATCAATATTTACAATTATATCAATTCTGCAACCAGGGGACTGGCTAATATCAGTCGATTTAGCAGATGCCTACCTTCATGTCCCAATCAACAGGCATCATCAAAGATACCTGAGATTCATGGTAGGGGAAGATCATTTCCAGTTCAAATGTCTGCCCTTCGGAATCAGCACAGCACCACGAGTCTTTTCCAAGATCCTGCTAGCTACCATCGCTGTTATACGTTTGAGGGGCATAAAGATTTTCCACTACTTAGACGACATCTTGGTAGTGGCCCGTGCAAGCGAGGAGTTAACAGCACAAGGCGAAGTGGTGCTGAAAATTCTATCCGAATTCGGCTGGATTATCAACAAGCAGAAGAGCCAGTTGATTCCCTCCCAAGAGATGGAGTACCTAGGGCTTGTTTTCAACACAAGCAAAGGGCAGGTCTCGCTACCACATCGCAAGATAGCCGAGCTAGTAGCCTGCGTGAACAGCGTGATGGAGTCCTCGTCGCTGTCGGCGAGGGACTGTATGACACTTCTGGGAATGTTTACCGCAGCAACCCCAGCGGTTCCATGGGCAAGATTCCATACAAGGGCATTCCAAACGTCATTTCTGAACCAGTGGGATGGCGTATCACTCCACCAAGAAATATTCATACCAAGACGGATTCGCCAGGGCTTGGCATGGTGGATAGCGCCAGGAACTCTGTCGCAGGGCATGCCTCTCAGCCCCGGAGATTGGATCCAAATAACCTCGGATGCCAGTCTCCGGGGCTGGGGTGCTCACTGCCTTGGCAGACGGGTTCAAGGCAAATGGAGCAGGATGGAGACCAGACACTCCAACCTTTTGGAGTTACAAGCGGCATACCTAGCCCTACTGGCATTCGAGATCCTAATTTAGGGAGCTCGGGTCAAGCTTATGTTGGACAACCGGACAGCGGTCGCTTATATAACCAAACAGGGTGGAACCAAGAGCTTGCCACTGCTGCAGTTGGCAACCGAGATATTCGTCTGGGCCGAGGCACATGTGGAAGCCTTGACTGCAGCCTACATTCCGGGCAGTCAGAACTACATAGCAGATCATCTGAGTCGGGATTTTCCCAACAAAAACGAGTGGGCACTCAACAAGGACTATCTAAGAACAATATTTTACAGGTGGGGTACACCCTCGGTAGATCTGATGGCGACCCCATGGAATGCACAGGTACCCCAGTTTGTGTCAAGATTCCACTGCAACGAAGCGCTAGCTCAAGATGCCTTCTCAATCCCGTGGGAATTTCCCCTAGTCTACCTTTTCCCACCGGTACCTCTGATAATGAAAACCCTATTAAAAATTGCGAGGGAGAACGTCCATACAATTGCAATCCTACCCTTCTGGCCACGGAGGCCATGGTTCCCACTGCTCCTGCAGATGGCGGCAGTTCCCCCAATATGGCTGCCGCTGAAGAGGGACCTTCTACAGCAGGACCAATGGTGTCACCCAAACCCAGGCAGATTGCAACTGACAGCATGGCTGTTGAATCAGCCAGACTGCAGTCTCAGGGCATCTCAGAGGAGGTAATCTCGACACTATTGAAGTCAAGAAGGGCCACAACTAATGCCACATACACCAGGATTTGGAGAAAATTTACAGCATTCGCTTTACAACAAAAATTCTCCCCATTGTCCGCAAACATTGCGCAGGTGCTGGAGTTTTTACAGTCAGCTCTAAGTATGGGCTTAGCATACAACACCATAAAGGTGCAGGTGTCAGCCTTGTCTTGCTTCACAGGCCACAAGTGGGCAAACGAGCCACTAATAAAGCAATTTCTTAGAGCGGCCATAAGAATAAGACCACCAAGGAAGTCCCTATTCCCAGCTTGGGACTTGGGCACAGTGCTAAAAGCGTTGCTCCAACATCCATTCGTGCCTGCGGAGACATGCCCACTATGGTTCCTGACAGTCAAGCTAATTTTCCTCACAGCCATAACGTCAGCAAGGAGAGTTTCAGAGCTGGCAGCTCTATCTTGCAAAGATCCCTTTTGCATCATTCTCCCGGACAAAGTGATCCTAAGGCCCTCACCAACCTTAACCCCTAAGGTGGTTTCCAAGTTCCATGTAAATTGGGAGGCGGTCCTACCCAGCTTCACGCAACCGCCGAGACAAGCGGAGGAACTAGATCTCAGACCATTGGACATGGTCAAATTATTTTCAACCTGCTTAAGCCGCTCTCTACAGATGCGCAAAACGGATACCTTGTTCGTCCTGCCGTCAGGACCTAGAAGAGGAGAAGCGGCATCAGCTAGAATCATAGCTACCTGGATCACCAAGGTGATAAGCCTCACGTATGAGAAACAGGGGCTGACGCCTCCACAAGCTATTAGAGCTCATTCTACAAGAGGGGTGGCAGCATCATGGGCAGCTTCTGCTAAAATATCGGTTGAAGACATATGCAGGACCGCTAGTTGGAGCTCCTGCGAAACCTTTGCAAGACATTACAGTTTAGATGTCACAGCAGCTAGTGCATCAAATTTTGGAAACGCAGTGGTGTCAGCACCCTTCCAAGCAAAATAAAATATTCACTAAAGCAGCATTACCAGTTGTTTTTCGACTCTTTTTTTGTTATCCCACCCTATATCAGCTAAATCAAATCCCATTGTGTGCTGACGTGAGGCTGGCCAGGAAAACGGAAAATTGTTACCAATACTTACCGTAATTTTCCTTTCCTGGCCTGCCCTCACGTCAGCACAATCTTTTTTTTTCCCTCCCTATAAGCCTGTCATCCGCTAGTTAATGGAACAAGGGCTGGGGAGGAGGGGCTCCCTTTTTATCAGCTAAGAGAAGGTGGTACTGAGAGACTGGAGGAAGGGGTTAACCCATTGTGTGCTGACGTGAGGGCAGGCCAGGAAAGGAAAATTACGGTAAGTATTGGTAACAATTTTCCGTTATATATATATATATAAGAAGGCCAGTATGGTGGCCTGAAATTATGGGAGGAGCCCGGAGGGTATTTAACCAGCCCACAGGCTGCCGGTCTTTGTCGGTTTCCTGTGCGAGCTACCCACCCTCCCTTCCCCTTCTTAGGGCATTTCTCAAGTATTCTTACTCCTAAACAGAATATTCATTTCACATCATTTCATAGCTACTCTCATTTCATCATTTCTTATCTAGGGTATGCCCCCTTATTTTGGTGTACCATACGATAGACCAAGGCACACTTTCAGGTCCATTTCATGTTGGTAAGTTTGTGTTAAACCTGTATGACATCTTTACACGTATCGGCCATAGGGCTCTAAACCATAAATATATATATATATATATATATATATATATATATATAGATAGATAGATAGATAGATAGATAGATTTTTTAACAAAGGCTGAATGTTATTTCTTAATTTTTATATTGTCATTTTTCACTGGAGTTCTGCTTTAAGAATTTTATGGAGAACAACACATTCTTTGCAAATGGATGCATATTTATTAGTCTTACATAATCTTGTGTGTGCTTTGTTTTACAGCCGCTCTGTGGATAAAAGTAGGTATCCTAATGAACTCTGGGGATTCTGGAGATACATTCAATAGAAGGCACTCTGCCAGATATTTTCATTTACAGACATTTGCTTTACAACTTTAGTTTAGGTAAATAGCTTCCTTTGTTCTGTCTTTCTGAGCTCTGTATACAGCAAAGCATTTGGTCCACTGTCTGGAAGTGCTGAAAAAAGAAAAATATCCAGATCTTTTTTTCACAGTAGATGTGGATAATATTGCCGTATGAAATTCAAGCAGTTATATTGTCATCCAGCATTTACAGTTTATCACCAATTTCAGCCCCAAATGCTGGGTTGTCATTCAACATCCAAAATGAGCTAAAACCTTTATAACTGAAAAGGGATCGTTTCTGTTTCCCAACCCTTCTCTTTTAGCGAATAGTGCCTGACATAAAATGACAGCCACTTATCCTAGAATTATATAAAAAGACAACCATCTGTTTTCTGCTAGATCCATCTCCATTGATATGTACTATGTTATCACAGCGGGGTGGCCAGACTTCTCAGTGACATTACAGAAAATTAGAGCGATATTACGCTATTTGCAATGCATCCTAATAAAGTTTGTAGAAATTCTAGGCACTTACTTTTAGAATGCTTACCGTTCTTAAGTTCCCACCAATGTTCGTTTCTCTCTCCATTGTTGTAGTTGGTATATATGGTCAACGAGAGGGAAGGACCACAGTATGGGTGACAAATGCTGTAGCTGCAAATCAATGAATGTTATGTGAGGATTAGTCTTCCATTAAATATCCATCTGCAGTATCCGCCGGACCCGCTGATTGGCTCCGCCGCTGGTCAATTGGCATGCGCTCATGCCGCCAACAGAAAGCCGTGCATGAGCCCTGATGTACACCTACAGCGATTTGCCAGTCCCTTTCTCAGCAGCCTCAGCTGCACTGAAAATGAATGGAGAGGAGACAGAGACTCCTCTCCATTTATAAACTGAGACATCGTAAACACAGGTTACTATGTTTCAGTTATGTGAATGGACAGTGTCAGTGATCATCACTGACTGTTCATTCAGAAGAGGAAGGAAACAGATTTACCAGCTCCTACCTCCATCCTAACAGATCGAGGACAGAGGGGGTGGAAGAGGACATGGAGGGGGACAGCAGCAGAACGGAGGGGGCAGCAGCAGAACGGAGGGGGGCAGAAAAACGGAGGGGGACAGGGAGAACGAAGGAGGACACAGAGGGGGCCTGAAGGAGGATACAGGGACAGTCAGCAGTGATCGGTGCGGTTTGGGGGAGTTACAAGCACTGATCACCCTGTATAGATTTCACTAAAGCAGCTAATAAGCCGCGGGGGGGGGGGGGGCTATCAGGGTTTATTGAAACCTATACAGGGGTGATCAGTGCCTGTAACTCCACCCATTGCATCGATCATCCTGGATTGCCCAGGTATCGCGTGAAACATCGGAGCATTTGCCCGAGTACAAGTACTCGGACAAATGCTAGGTATCGGTACCGATACTAGTATCAGTATCGGGACAACAATACTTTTTATACACAAAAGTTCTCAATAGTTTTTCTCCCAGATGTATTAGAGCATTTTGGGCATCTTATGCAAAATTTCCCATTATGGCTATATGCAAGGTGGCAAGTTGGAGATTGCATAATACATTAATTAAACACTATACACTGAATGTTTCATTAGTCACTTTGGGTTCCTTTGTTTAGGTCGGCCCTTTTCAACCAGGGGTGCCTCCTAGGTGCTTCAGGGGTGCCTTTGCAAAATGCTTAAAAATTTCCCAAAAAATGTCATGAAGTCAGTGAGTGGATCAAGCCTTCTCATTTGTTCTACAAAGCCACAGGTTTTTATAGTGCTGCATTACACCCTTGGGCACTGTGTGGGCAAGCTACGGGCATCATAACAATTGATGACATCATCAATTGATAAGGGGGGCATTGGACTCCTGTACAGCATCCTTTTTTGCCCCTCCCCTGCCTTTCTCCATCAACACTGGGGTCACATAAGCTGAGTTAGGGAAATAAATGAAAGGAGAAGAGAAACGCTGGAATACTAGTTGGTACCAGTGTGCAAAGGTATATTTGCAATGTAAGAATAAATCACCTTTAACCAGTTAACAACCGGCCCATAGCCGAAAAAACGGCTACAGGGCGGTTGCTTAACTCTAAGAGGACGTTAATTAATGGCCTCACAGAGTTCCCCTCTCGTTCTCGTTCACTCGAGAACATACGTGATCCAGAGGACCCGGCGGATCACGGCAGCTCATCGCGGCCGTTTACCACGTGATCGCTCCGTCAAATGACGGTGCGATCACATGTAAGCAAACCGGCGTCATTTGATGACGCCGGTTCCTCTCCCCTCCTCTCTCTGTACCGATCGGTACAGTGTGAGAGGAGAGGGGGAGGGATCGGTGGCAGCAGTGCTGTGGGCGGGATCTGTAGTGCCCAAAGCCTGCTCTGCAGTCACCACCGATCCATCCATCCATGCTCAGCCATCCCTCCTTACCCTGCAATACACAGCAATAGCCTGCAGTGTATTGCTGGGTATTGCAGGGTATGGAGGGATGGCTGAGCATGGATGGATGGATACCCAGCAGTACTCTGCGATACTCTGCCATACCCTGCGATACTCTGCCATACCCTGGGATACCCAGCAATACTCTGCCATACTCTGCCATACCCTGCGATACTCTGCCATACCCTGCGATACTCTGCCATACCCTGCGATACCCAGCAATACTTTGCAATACTTTGCCATACCCTACGATACTCTGCCATACCCTGCCATACCCTGCCATACCCTGCGATACTCTGCCATACCCTGCGACACCCAGCAATACTCTGCCATACTCTGCGATACTCTGCCATACCCTGCGATACTCTGCCATACCCTGCGATACTCTGCCACACCCTGCGATACTCTGCCATACCCTGCGATACTCTGCCATACCCTGCGATACTCTGCCACACCCTGCGATACTCTGCCATACCCTGTCATACTCTGCCATACTCTGTGATACCCTGCCATATTCTGCGATACCCTGCAATACTCTGCGATACCCTGCCATACCCTGCGATACTCTGCCATACCCTGCGATACTCTGCGATACCCAGCAATACTCTGCCATACTCTGCGATACTCTGCCATACCCAGCCATACCCTGCGATACCCTGCAATACTCTGCAATACCCTGCAATACTCTGCCATACCCAGCCATACCCTGCGATACCCTGCAATACCCAGCGATACTCTGCGATACCCTGCCATACTCTGCAATACACTGCGATACTCTGCCATACCCGGCGATACTCTGCCATACCCTGCGATACTCTGCAATACCCTGCGATACTCTGCCATACCCAGCGATACCATGCAATACCATGCTATACCCTGCAATACCCTGCCATACTCTGCCATACCCTGTGATATTCTGCGATACCATGCAATACTCGCTACGATCGAAGCCAGGATCGTTTTTTTTATTTTATTTCAGGCTTTCCAGCCTAGAGGTGAGATGTGAGGTCTTATTGACCCCATATCTCACTGTAAAGAGGACCTGTAATGCCATATTCCTATTACAAGGGATGTTTACATTCCTTGTAATAGGAATAAAAGTGATCAAAACATTTTTTTTTGGGGGAAAAAAAGTGTCAAAATAAAATAAATAAAGTAAAATGAACAATAAAAAAAAATAAAAAATTTAAAGCGCCCCTGTCCCCGTGAGCTCGCATGCAGAAGCGACCGCATACGTAAGTCCCGCCCACATATGAAAACGGTGTTCAAACCACACATGTGAGGTATCGCTGCGAACGTTATAGCGAGAACAATAATTTTGGCCTTAGACCTCCTCTGTAACTCAAAACATGTAACCAGGAAAATTTTTTAAAGCGCCGCCTATGGGGATTTTTAAGTAGTGAAGTTTGGTGCCATTCCACGAGTGTGTGCAATTTTGAAGGGTGACATGTTAGGTATCTATTTACTCGGCGTAACTTCATCTTTCACATTATGCAAAAACATTGGGCTAAATTTACAGTTTTGTTTTTTGTAAAGCACAAAGCTTTTTTTCCCCAAAAAAACGCGTTAGAAAAATTTCTGCGCAAGTACCGTGCTAGATAAAAAGTTGCAACGACCGCCATTGTATTCTCTAGGGTCTTTGCTAAAAAAACATATATAATGTTTTGGGGTTCGATGTAATTTTCTAGCAAATAAATGATGATTTTTACATGTAGGAGAGAAATGTCAGAATTGTCCTGGGTGCTCCAGAACACCTGATGGTGCTCCCTGCATGTTGGGCCTCTGTATGTGGCCACGCTGTGTAAAAGTCTCACACATGTGGTATCGCCATACTCAGGAGGAGTAGCAGAATGTGTTTTGGGGTGTAATTTGTGGTATGCATATGCTGTGTGTGAGAAATAACCTGCTAATATGACAATTTTGTGAAAAAAAAAAAAAAATAAAAAATCTTGATTTTGCAAAGAATTGTGGGAAAAAATGACAACTTCAAAAAACTCACCACGCCTCTTTCTAAATACCTTGGAATGTCTTCTTTCCAAAAAGGGGTAATTTGGGGGGTATTTGTACTTTTCTGGCATGTTAGGGTCTCAAGAAATGAGACAGGCCGTCAATACTTCAGGTGTGATCAATTTTCAGATATTGGCACCATAGCTTGTGGACTCTATAACTTTCACAAAGACCAAATAATATACCCAATTTGTACTTTTTTTACCAAAGATATGTAGCAGTATAAATTTGGCCAAAATTTAAATTTTTTCAAGAAAAAATTTTTTTTTTTCCCTAGTCGTCATTCAGGACAGCCACCATGAGAGATAGTCTCCTCCTCTTCCTCTAGGAAACACTGCGCCAGCCCATAAATTCTCACTTCCCCTGCCGGACCTCAGTTATTAGTGTTTCCTCCGGTGGGGAGACACTGTGCAAGGAACCAGGCCAGAGCGGTCAGGGAGACTGTGGCCAATCTTGTTTTTTAATCCCTTAGGAAAGCAAGTGTTGCCAGGGGGCTAAACTATCATTGCTTACCTTACATACAGCCACCCCTTCCTTGTCGAGCGCGGCATCAGGTCGTGGGGGCCCCTTATCGCGTCCACAGGGGCGCAGCAAGGCAGCAGTCCGGTTTCCCTATGCAAGGGTATAGGCTGCACATTTTTTCTTTTTGGAACCAGCGCGCCTGGTCGACGAGTGACGTCATTTCCGGCGGAAACCGGACCTGTTGCCTTTGACCTGTGACTTCCGGTTCCGGGTCACGGAGCTGATAAAGGGCCGGGCTCAGGCTGGAGAGAGTCCGGATCGCACACAGGCTGCGTGAGACTCCCTGGGAAGCAACCACCTGCAGTCATGTCTGAGGCAGAGGCTACAGCACACAGTGACACCACCTCCAGCCTTCCTAAGGTAAGAGTTCCCTGGGGAAGGGTCCTCTCTATCTAGGATTGCCCCTCCAGGATATGGTTCCTGTCTTGGGGGGAGCAGACCCCCTGGGTGGTCGGGGGGGGGGGGGGGGAGGCTCGGATCCCTGTTGTATAGAGCGGGTCTAGTGCACTCCCAGGGTTGTTTCCTGCTACTTCCTCCTGTAAAAAACAAAAAAAAAACAAAAACAAAAACAAACTTTTTTTTTGTTTCTCTCTGTTTTAACATGTTTTCTGCCTATCTTCCTGCATGTATTTCAGAAAGCTACGGAAAAGACAAGGTCTACCCATAGCTCTAAGAGGAAGTGTGCCTCTTGCAGAGAAGTTTTGGGGGAATCATGGACTAGAGTCATTTGCAGGGACTGTGTAGACTCCCTGGTCAGAGAGAGGGAATCTGAGCAGGAGTCTGGTTTGGCAGCCTCGGTTAAGGAGCTTTCTTCTACCTTTTCTTCATTTAAGGCCCTGTTTGAAAAGTTTCAGCTCCCTACCAACCCTGGTTCACAGGAAACAACCCCGCCACAAGCTCAGGGCTCTGCACCTGCCAGACCTGTACTCACAGCTATGGCAGAGGAAATCTCAGGCCCTTCCGAGGTGGAGCTTAGGCAGCCAGATAGTGGCACCTCTGACTCTCAGGAGGAGTCAGAGGGAGAGGGCCTGGATGGGGAATCCAGAAGGCCTTCTAGGTATAAATTGTCCCTAGACGAAGTCGAAGACCTTCTAGGGGCCATTTACACAACCCTCGGGATACAGGAGGAGAGGAGACCCCTATCCCTCCATGATAGAATGTACAGGGGCTTAGGGGAACAGAAGAGAAAGGTTTTCCCAGTCCATGATGTTCTGATAGAAACCATTAAGAAGGAGTGGCAGGACCCTGAGAAGAGACCCTTTTTCTCTGGCTCCCTAAAGAGAAGGTTCCCCTTCTCAGAGGACCCTACGGCCATTTGGAATAAGATCCCCAAATTGGATGCCGCCTTCTCACAGGTGTCTAGACATACGGACCTGGCATTTGAGGATATGGGTGCCTTGTCCGATGTCATGGACAAGCGAATGGACTCCTTACTCAAAAAGACGTGGGAGTCTACTGTAGGCAACCTAAAGCCTGAAATGGCTGTTACGGTGGTAGCCCGCAACCTGGAGCATTGGCTGTCCCAGATTCAGCAGCACATTGAGTCTGGTACGGCCAAAGAAACTATATTGTCTTCTTTCCCCACGATCCTAAGAGGTGTCGCATATATTGCAGACGCCTCGGCGGAATCAGTCCGCATGTCAGCCAGATCAGCGGCCCTGGCAAACTCTGCCAGAAGGGCTCTCTGGCTAAAAACCTGGCCTGGCGATAGCGCCTCTAAGGTTAAATTATGCGGGGTACCCCTGACAGGTGACCTCCTCTTCGGTCCCGGGTTGGACTCTGTCTTAGACAGAACGGCGGATAGGAAGAAATCATTTCCTCTCAAACGGAAGGCCCCAGTGCAGACGAAGAAGGGGTTTCGTCCGCAAAAACGAAAGGTTACTCCTAAACCAGAGGGGCAAAAGAAAGCTTGGGGCCAAGGAGGCAGGGGCCGAGGAGGGGCGATTTTTCGCCCTCCTGAAAAGGCGCGCAAAGATCAATGACTCCCTAGGCCCGGTGGGAGGAAGACTGGGGGCTTTCCTTCCGCAGTGGGAGATGATCTCCCCCAACCAGTTCATCCTCGGGGTCATAAGAAGGGGGTACCACCTGGAGTTTACAAGTCCCCCTCCGCTAAGGTTTCTTGTCACGCATCTTTCCAATTGCAGGACAAAAGCCGAAGCGTTGTTGGAAGCTCTAAGGGAGCTAGAACAACAGGAAGTAGTGCGCAGAGTACCAAGGGGGGAAGAGGGGAAGGGATTCTATTCCCACATATTTGTGGTAATGAAACCTTCCGGAAAATTCAGGTTGATCCTGAATTTAAAGCCCCTAAACAGGTCCATTACCTACAAGAGGTTCCGCATGGAGTCTATCTTCACGGTAAGGGCTCTGCTTCCGCAGGATTGCTTTATGGTCTCGTTGGACCTGAGGGACGCGTACCTACACGTCCCCATCGCAGAAGCCTCTCAGAGATTTCTCCGATTGGCAATAGATCTAGACGGTACAATAGTGCACCTCCAGTTTCAAGCGCTGCCCTTCGGGCTATCCTCGTCACCCCGCATCTTTACCAAGATCCTAGCGGAGGCGATGGCTTTCCTGCGGTTACAGGGGGTGTCGGTCATAGCATATCTGGACGACCTACTCCTGTTTGCCGGATCCCCAGATCAGCTGCTCAGGGACCTAGATCTAGTAAAGAGGGTCCTGACAGGTCTGGGGTGGTTGTTGAACTTAGACAAGTCCAACCTCATTCCTACACAGCGCATTGTGTATCTGGGATACCTGCTGGACTCAACGCAGTTGAGGGTCTTTCTGCCTTTGGAAAAGATCACGAAGCTGAACAGAGCGGTGGCCGCTCTGCAGTGCAGTCAGCAGGTCTCCAAGAGGTCTCTGATGTCAACACTAGGCCTTCTAACCTCAGCCCTCCCAGCAGTGCAGTGGGCAGGACTGCACTTTCGGCCCCTGCAGACTTTTGTGCTAAGGATATGGGACAACAGTCAGGGGGATCTAGACACCCTAGTACACGTACCTCACCACATAAAAAGATCCCTGTGGTGGTGGAGGAAAGAGGGGAATCTGTCACAGGGACGTCTGTGGCTTGTTCCCGTCTCTCAGGTAATAACGACAGACGCAAGTGGCAAGGGCTGGGGGGCACATCTGGGTTCCCTGGTCACCCAGGGCACTTGGAAGGGCGAAGACCTGAGAAGATCTTCCAACTGGAAGGAACTGAGGGCAGTCGGACTTGCCCTCAGGTTTTTCGGGAGGGTCATTCAGGGTCAGCATGTTCAGGTACGGTCGGACAACTCTTCAACCGTAGCCTATATAAACAAGCAGGGCGGCACAAGAAGTGGGGTCCTGCTGGCCCTAGCGATCGACATCTTAAGCTGGGCCGAGTCCAATACTCTCTCTCTCTCAGCAGTATTTCTGAGGGGAGAGAGGAATATTGTAGCGGATTTTCTCAGCCGCAGGAGGCTGAGGGAAGGAGATTGGGTCCTCAACCAGGAGGTCTTCAATCTGATTTCCGAGAAATGGGGTCCCCCAGAGGTGAATCTCTTCGCGTCAAAAGACAACGCGAGAGTCCCTTGTTTTTTCTCCCTAAACAGGGGAGAGGGAGCTCTGGGAGTGGACGCCCTGACCCAAAGTTGGCAGTTCAGGACTTGTTATGCCTTCCCTCCTCCGGTACTGTTACCAGCGGTGCTGAGAAAATTTCAGCTAGAAGACACGACTCTGATTCTAGTAGCCCCATTCTGGCCAAAGAGGGCATGGTTTTCGGTTCTCAGACAGCTGGCAGCGGAGCCCCCCATGTTCCTCCCAGTTCTGGAGGATCTCCTCTCGCAGGGCCCAGTCCTTTGTCCCCAGGTTCACCAATGGAAGTTGGCAGCCTGGCTACTGAGGAAGGCATTCTGAAAGCTAAAGGTTTTTCAGACAGGTTAATCTCTACCCTTCTCAGTAGCAGGAAAAAGGAGACGCGTCGGATATATAGAAAGGTCTGGCTCTGCTTCAATGACTGGTGTGTAGCAAGTTCCTTTTCAGTGCAGAGTCCCATAGCTGTGCTGGAATTCCTGCAGTGTGGGGCGGACAAGGGGTTATCCGTAGCCACTCTTAAAAGTCAAGTATCAGCACTTAGTGCTTATTTGGAGAAATCTCTGGCCTCCAATCCTTGGGTGGTCAGGTTCTTTAAGGCTCTGTCTAGGCAGAGACCAGTCAGGAGCCCACCCTTCCCCGGGTGGGATCTATCCCTAGTCCTGCAAAGTTTGACAGGACCTCCTTTTGAGCCCTTAGACGGGTGTTTGCTAGGGGATCTCACGTTAAAAACTGTTTTTTTGGTGGCGGTAAGCACTGCCAGGAGGGTCAGTGAAATTGAGGCTCTATCAATTAGACCCCCGTTTTGTGTAATTTTGCCAGACCGGATAGTGCTCAAAACTGATCCGGCCTTTTTGCCGAAAGTGGCTTCGGGTTTCCACCGAAGCCAGGAGGTAGTCTTACCTTCGTTCTGTCCCAACCCCACAAGTGAAGGGGAACTGAAATTTCATTTTTTAGATGTAAGGAGAAGTATCCTAAAGTACCTTGAGCTGACCAAATCAATAAGAAAGTCAGACTCACTGTTTATTTTATTTTCTGGGGCCAGAAAGGGTTTCAGAGCATCCCGACGCACAATCGCCAGGTGGCTCAGGTCAACAATTGGCCAAGCATATACCTTATCAGGGAAAGAGATTCCTTCAGGTATCAAGGCACACTCGACAAGAGCTATGGCAACTTCTCAAGCAGAAAGGGCTGGAGCTACGCCAGACCAGATATGCAGGGCTGCAACATGGTCCAGCTATTCCACATTCATAAGACATTATAGAGTGGATCTGGTTTCGGCAGGCGAGCAAGCCTTTGGACGCAAGGTTTTGCAAGCTGTAGTCCCACCCTAACTGGTAAGTGCTCGCTTATCCTCTCATGGTGGCTGTCCTGAATGACGACTAGGGAAAATTAGAGTTACGCTTACCGGTAACGTCTTTTCCTGTAGTCTTTCAGGACAGCCACGGTTACCCACCCGAGTAATTTTTGGGGGGGTCTTACGTAAGACCAGAACGCAGCTTGACAATGTTAATTGAATATGTTATTAATGTGTTCTTGTGTCTCCCCAGCTGGCCGGAGGTTATCTCGAAAAAAACTGAGGTCCGGCAGGGGAAGTGAGAATTTATGGGCTGGCGCAGTGTTTCCTAGAGGAAGAGGAGGAGACTATCTCTCATGGTGGCTGTCCTGAAAGACTACAGGAAAAGACGTTACCGGTAAGCGTAACTCTAATTTTTCTCCCAAACTTGTCTTGCATACACACGGCACACACTTGTTGGCCAACAAATACGAATGTTGTGACGTACTAGGATTTTTTTTAGCTCTTTAGCGCCACCTTTGGGCTCCTTCTGCTAATTTTGTGTTAGTAGAAGTTGGTGAGTGTTGATTCGCACTTTTCATTTCGCACTTTTCATTTTGCAATCTTTATTTTGCGCTTTTCAGTTCGTTTCTGAACGGCCGTTCATCAACCAGACATGTTGCGGAATCGGAGGAGATAACGTATTATTTATTATTGGCCTTGGAGTTATTGCTTTGACATTATTTTTTGGTTGAATAATCATTTGATTTGGTATATTTTCTATATTTTTGGATGCATAGAATGCACTTCTATTGGCTGATAGCATGTCTAATTTTATGTGTTTTTCTTTTTTTTAATGCAAAATAAAAAAAATTGTGGAGAATAATACTTGGCTATGTGTTTTACTTCAAATAACAGTTTGGGAGTAGGCAGTTACATTAACAAAATACAATGTAAAATTAACAAGGGACACCAACATAGTTGTATCTTTGATCTTATAAACTACGGGATAATGGTGTTGTGGTAACGTGCCCAAAAAAAAAAGCATAATAATATTATTCTTGATATCACTAGAAAAAAAAAGCCTTTGAAAATTTGTTTGCCATAACTCCATCAGTATCACCAGCAAAGCTTCATTATTATCCCATTAAAGAAGAAGAGAATTGTGCGCTGCATTTCGAGATTTCATAATTTGCCGCGTCACGAATGCTAATTCTCCATTACGAACGCTTGTTTAAAAAGACTGACCGCTTCCAGCTCATCCTTGCTTCTGAGCATGCGTGTTTGTACTTTGGACTTTTGTCCGATGGACTTGTGTACACACGCTCGGAAAATCCGGCAACACACATTTGTCCGCGGAAAATTTTAAAACCTGCTAGCCAACATTTGTCTGCGGAAAATCCGGCAACAATTGTCTGATGGAGCGTACAAACGGTCGGATTTACCGCCAACAGCCTGTCATCGAACATTTCCCATCGGAAAGTCCGATCGTGTGTACAAGGCTTAAACAAATTCCGAAAACAAAATTAGTAACATAATGAATATATCTGAAACCAAACACATTTTTCCGTTCTAGAAGGATAAAATGGGTTGGATTCTTTTTTGGCTAGGAAAGGGCTGTCCTGTGGAGGTCAGGAAAAGAAATATATGGTCAGGTAAAAAAACATACATTTTTCTCAATCCACGTGTGTGCTAATTCAATATGTCCAATGGGTAGCACAACAAGCAGCAATGGTTTCCAGAGATGCAGGGAAAAATCTGTTTGTTGTCTGCAAGAGTTGTCAGAAGTAATGAGCCCGTCTATTGGTTAGCCTCAAAATCAGAATCTGGAATCGTATCCTGTGGGTAGTTGGGACACTGGTGTGCAGACTGAAGGAACTCTTCACTTTTTATATGTTTCTCTATTTATTGGCTGAAGTCAGCATAGAGATTATTTATAGCCATAAAAATACAAATAAAACAATAACGTGAAATGTCTCATCAAATCACAACGCACATCATAACATCAGTTTATGGTACATGTAATAACAACAAACAGGTAAACTCTTCCCTAGAGTGGGCTATGTCATAGAAATCTGCACTGAGCTAATAATCTTTGCAAAACGTTAGGTTGTCAACAGCAGTGAGTCTTCCCTCCAGGGCAAGAAATCCACACAGTTTATAATGGCCTGCCAGCTGAGTCAGTGCAAGTTTGATTTCCTGTTCCCAGACGCTGCTCTGTGTATTGTTTTTTTTTTTTTTTGCTAACGTCAGATATGGTTTTGGAATTATTCACTTCAATAAAAAGATGCAGTTTCACTTAGAACCACATACGGAAAGTACCAAAGAACTGTGCTCAATCACCTTAAGGCTAACAGTTTTATTAATTGTTTCATAACCCAGAGCAGTAATTTGTCTTGTAGGACTCAAAACAGTAACTGCAGCAATTGTTCAATAAATGCTTACACACTTTCCAAGTACACATGGGGCATTTCTACCATATGCCTCAAGCAACCTGTAGAGGGCAGCAGGGAGTCATTGACTCATATTGCCTTCCCCTTGCTCTTTAAACAATAATGCTTTTTGGAAACCAAGGAAATGACTTCTTCGCATGTTGCCTCCAGCCATATCTTTAAGCTGGGGACACTAGTTATTTTTTTGTCTACCCTCCTCGTCATATACTAGTAGTAAAAGGCAGCCAGATGACAAACGGCTTCTTGTTTCTGCTTTCTCTCTATCTATTACTACTTGTGTGTGAGGCTGTACAAGGGCAAAGTGGCAGCTTTCCTCAGACCTGGTTCTCTGGTGGCCCCTCTGGCATACCTCCCAACTGTCCCTGATTTTGAAGGACTATCCCTGACTTGAAACAAAGTCCCTCTGTCCCTCTTTTCTCCTCATTTGTCCCTCATTTTGGTCTGATATTTATAGTTGTATATAAAATGCACTTTTTCATCTCTCAAAAAGTGTTTTCCAGTGCTAAACCTTTCATCCAATTTCTAAATTGATGCATTTGTAAATGTCAAAAGCCAATATAAAGGAATAATAGTGGTAAAAAAAAAAGCACTAATCTTTTTTTTTTATAAAAATCTCCTTTAAGGGGGCATGGCAGAGGGTGCTTCCTATGCCTACATACGTTTGCTAATAGGTGCCCCTCGTTCACATCTCCAAAAGTTGGGAGGTATGCCCTCTGGTATCCTGGATCAAATAACGGCTGGGCAGTGCGGCTCTCGTTCTGGGTGGACATCATATGCCATTTTGCCAATCACAGCCGGTCACATGTAAACACGAAGATGCCGGTAATCGGCGCTCCTCGCCTCACATTGACAGAGTGTGAGGAGAGGAGAGCCGATCAGCGGCATCTCCTCACAGAGGACATCTAGGGATGTAATCAGGGCACTGATCATCAGTGCCCTGATTACAATTAAGTGCCCACCACTGCCAGCAATATGTGCCCACCACTGCCAGCAATGTGTGCCCACCACTGCCAGCAATCAGTGCCCACAAGTGCCAGAAATCAGTGCCCACAAGTGCCAGCAATCATTGGCCATTAGTGATGCCAGTCAGTGCTGGCTATCAGTGCTGCCCCCTCAATACCTATCACTGCTGTCCATCAATGCCCATCACTGCTGCCCATCAATGCCACCCATCAATGCCTATTAGTGCCGCCCATCAGTGCCGCCTATCCATGCTGCTTATCTGTGCCCACCAGTGCTGCCTATCTGTGTCCATAAGTGCCCACCAGTGCCACCCATCAGTGCCGCCTCTCAGTGCTTATCAGTGCCACATATCAGGGCCATCTATCAGTGCCCATAAGTGCGGCATATTAGTGCCTCCTAATCAGTGCCCATAAGTGGCACCTCATCAGTGCCCATCAGTGCGGCCTCATCAGCACCCATCAGTGAAGGAGAAAAATTACTTATTTGCAAAAATTTACTGACAGAAACTAAGAAAAACTTTTTGTTTTTTTCAAAATTTTTTGAAAAAAATTAAAAACCCAGAAGTGATTAAATACCACCAAAAGAAAGCCCTATTTGTGTGAAGAAAATTATAAAAAAATGTCACATGGTTACAGTGTAGCATGGCCGCGCAATTGTCATTCGAAGTGTGACAGCGCTGAAAGCTGAAAAATGGCCTGGCCAGGAAGGGGGTATAAGTGCACTGTATTGAGGTGGTTAAATAGGCTGTCTGGTGCCAATTGGGATTAGGGACATGGTCCCGTTTGTGCGCGCAGTCCGTTGCGCATGCGCTTTGGTGCATATGGACATCTATGGTCGCCTGTGTGCGTGCGCAGGTGTGAGTGCCAGACGTGTCACAACAGTTCTCTTACATTGCCCCCCTAAGGGCAGCCTTCAGGGATTTTTTTTCTGGATGACACTGATAATAAGCTCGCACCAATCTTGGGGCATGCACATTTGAAGCTGGTTCCCAAAGATTTTCTTCCGGACCGTAGCCATTTCAATTGATAAGAAACTGCGTTTGGCCATTCTTAATTCTACAATCAAGCACAGCTTCTACTTCGTATTCTTCATTACCTTTGATAAGTAAAGCTGAAGGAGTTTCCTGGCCAGCCTCACGTCAGCACAATCTTGTGTGCTGACGTGAGGGCAGGCCAGGAAAGGAAAATTACAGTAAGTATTGGTAACAATTTTCCGTTTTCTGGATCTTGATCTGGAAAGGCACTGTTGGTTTCAACAAGGAGACATGAAATACAGGGTGGATCTTCGGGTTCTTTGGCAACACCAACTCAAACGCCACTGTATTAATTCTTCTCTTGACCGGAAATATCTTGGGCCAAGTTTCTTTGAGGGACAGCTTAATTTCAGGTTTGCTGTGGATAATCAGACTTTATCCCCTGGTTGCAGATTCAAGTTGCCTCTCTTTTTCCTGTCAAAAAACATTTTATTGTTTGCCTGGGCTTTAGAGATGGTGTCCTGTAGTACCCGATTATTGGAATTGAAACAGTTCAATCTGTCTTGTACAGCAGGCACAGAAGATTCCACAGGTAATTCAGGAAAAAAAGAAGAATGGTACCCATAGTTAGCATAAAAGGGTGACTGGTGGCAGAAGGAACAGAGTTGTTATACGCAAAATCTGCCAGTGGAAGGAGTGAAAGCCAATCATCCTGTGCAAAGGAAGAAAAACACTGTAAATATTCCTCAAGGGTTTGGTTTGTCCTTTCTGTCTGACCGTTTGTTTGAGGGTGATATGCTGAGGATAGACGAAGCTCAAAGTTTAAAGTCTCACATAACGCCCTCCAGAATCTGGAGGTGAATTGTACCCCTCGGTCAGAGACAATGCTGTCAGGGATACCATGTCATTTTACAATCTCCTTAATAAAAGCAGAGGCAGTCTCAGTGGCAGAAGGGGTTCCTTGTAGGGGTACAAAATGTGCCATCTTGGTCAGACGATCAACCACAACAAAAATAGCAGTGAAATTTTCGGATGGGGATAGTTTCACAATGAAATCCATAGATATCATGCTCCATGGTTTCTCAGGTACTGGAAGAGACTCCAGTGGTCCCCAAGTTCTGGCTCTATCAGTTATGCTTCGAGGCCTGTTACACAAAGTTTCACATATTTATTGCTATCCTGCATCAAATCTGGGTACCAGAAGAGATGGGATATCAAGTCTGCAGTCTTCCGAATTCCAAAGTGGTCCACCAAGGGATGATCATGGCATCGCTTAAGCATAGCAATTCTGAACTGTTCAGGAATAAAGATCTGCTGATTATGAAAATAAAGGCCATTTTTTTTAGCTGAAGAGTCAAGTCTTGAGAGGGTGGCTGATTTACGACATCCTCCTTAATTTATGACATCAGACCTGCTTGGAGAAGTAAGAAATTCTTGGTTGGCAAAATAGTGTCACGTTCTAAGGGTACTACAGGGCCATGGAACATGCGTGACAGCGCATCCGGTTTACCGTTCTTTAATCCAGGGCGGTAGGTAATATGGTACATAAAATGAGAGAAGAACAATGCCCACCTTACTTGCCGAGTCCTTAGTCGACTAGCTGTCCTCAAGTATTCTAGATTCTTGTGGTCGGTGAAGATGAGGATCGGGTGAGAGGCTCCTTCCAACAGATAGCGCTATTCTTCTAGCACAGCCTTAATAGCTAACAGCTCACGATCCACAATGTCGTAATTCCTCTCGGAAGAATTCAGTTTCTTGGAAAAGAAGGCAACAGGGTGAAGTCATGATTTAGGGCTTTGAGGTTGTGACAATAAAGCCCCTACTGCATTTTCAGAAGCATCCACCTCCAATACATAGGCCAAGGCTGGATCGGGGTGCACGGAAAGGAACACTCTGCTTGGTTAATTGTGTAATGGGAGTAATAATGCCGGAAAAGTTCCTGATAAACTTTCTGTAAAAATTAGCAAACCCCACAAACCTTTGTACAGTTTTTCTGTCTGTAGGGCCTGGCCACTCCAGGAGGGCTGTGACCTTCTGAGGGTCCATGGAAAGACTCTTGGAAGAAATGACTAGTCCCAGAAATTGTATGGTCTGTCTTTCAAAATCACATTTCTCAGCCTTTGCATAGAGATGGTGTTCACGGAGTCTGACCAATACTTTCCTTACATGGGTTTGATATAATTCCACAGATTCAGAGAAGATAAGAATGTCATTCAAATAAACAATGTTAAATAGATCAAGATAGTCCCGAAAAATATCATTCACAAGATGTTGGAATGTGGCTTGAGCGTTACAGTGTCCGGCATGACCAAATACTCAAAATGTCCGAAGCGTGCTCGGAAAGCTGTTTTCCACTCATGTCCTTCCCTGATCCTGACTAGGTTATATGTACCTCTTAAGTCCAGTTTGGAGAATATTCGTGCTCCGTGCAATCTCTGAAAAAGTTCAGGAATCAGAGGAAGGGGATACCGATTCTTGACCGTGATGTTATTAAAGTCTTGATAATCCAGACAAGTCCTCAAGGAATGTTTTTTTTTTTTCTCCCAAAGAAAATGCCGCCAACATGCTGGTGAGGTGGAGGGCCAGATAAACCCTTTTTCCAGACTTTCGTCAATATATTACCGCAAGGCCTCTAGTTCAGGTTCAGAAAGGGGATAGATTCGGACAATCATTAGTCCTATGGGGAGGAAGGTTATCCGCACTTTTCTTGTTAAATACGTCCAAGTATTCATGATAGGCAACAGGAACTGTGGCTGTGGAATTAGTATCACTACTATTCAAGTCTGATTGACTCAGTGGGTGTATACCCGTCTGTGTTCAATCATTCTGGTAAGCCTCCTAATATCCATGGTGGCGGATCATCTATCACTTCACTGAACATCACTGAACATCTACTGAACATCACTTGCCAGACTGCATACTTTGCTTTACTGTTTGAATCACCATCAAGTTTTTTGCTTCTAAATTTATTTGGACTTTTTTAATGGGATTTTGGACAATCCTTTTGATTGATTTTCTTATCTATGAAGATTTATATGCAATATACTGTCACTGTTTTTTGTATATATAGCACTGGTGCATGATTTATTAGCACTGTTCATCATTTTTGTCACTTCTTATTTGTCACTATTTTTATTTATATGTGAATTGTATTTGAGCGCTGCACTTTTTTATTTCCTAACATTACCTTGGCACTGTAAGGGGGCCAGCAACAAATGTTTCCACAGGCAAAGGTGGACGTGGTGGTTACTCCTTAGGCAAGGCATCATTTCCTCTATTTAGTGAGTTTGCCCGTGCTATCCAGCCACAGCATGCAGAGGAGGTGGTGGACTGGCTTACTAAACCTTCCTCATCCTCCTCATTCTCTGTCACGCAAGCAGAGACAAGTGTGCAGTCCCCTGCAGTTGCCAGAGTGAATAAACCTGCCTCCTTATTCCTACCATAGTCCCAACACTAGCCATTGAGGAGTCAGCTGAGTTATTTGACCACAGCGTCAGCCACTTGACCCTTGATGATGCTCAGTTATTACTAGATGTTGGTTCTGAGGTTGAGGATGACAGGAACATGAGCTTAGACAGAGGGAGGAACGCTGGTAGACTAATTTGCATTCCCCAAGCCGCAGCACATTGTCAAGTTGTCTCCAGTTGTAATGATGAAGATGGAGGAGATGATGATGATGATGAGGTCACTGATGCTATTTGGGTGCCAGATAGAGCAGAGGAGGAAACAACCCCAAGGAGGCCGACATCAAGAAAGAGTAGAGAGCAGCCACCCTATTCCATCACATTCTGCAGCTGTTATCTCCTGGGCCCACTCCCCAAAGCTCAGCTGTCTGGGCCTTTTTCAACACATCTGCAGCAGATTGCACTGTTGCCATCTGCAAACTGTGTCTCAGGCACATCAAAAAAACACCAACATTTGGGTACCACATGTTTAACAAGGCATTTAATGTCCAACCACTCAGCCCGTTGGCAAGAGCACCTAAAAGCCACACAAAAGAGGCACAAATCTGTCCCTCCTCCTTACCCATTTCAGTCATCCCTGCGATATTGAGTCATTACCTCTCAGCAGCTTCCACTGACAAGGATGATGGTATAGCACAGGGTGTCCCAAGTCCCAGCAGCACATCTGCCAGCAGCACACCACCAGCTGTAGACTGTTGCCGGTAAAGTTCTCTGCCCCATCTGCTGCAGTGGAAAAATAAAATACAGTCCCTGCCACCCATATGCCTAGCGTCTGAATGCAAGCTTGTCAAAGCTGTTGGCTATCCAACTTCTGCCTTTCAGCCTGGTGGATTCTGCCCAGTCACTACTACTTTTCACGTAAGGCCATTCCATCTCTCTACCATCACGTGAAAGGGAATGTTCTGGCACTGTTGGGCAAGGCAGTCAGCCATAAAATCCACCTTACTGCTGACACGTGGTCCAGCAAGCATGGGCAGGGATGATATATTTAGTTCACAGCACACTGGGTAACACTGCTTCCAACTCAAAAGGATGCAGGAAAGAGCTTTGTGCTGCAGCTTATTGTGCCCCCACATCTCCATACAGCTGGTGGTGATGATGCCAGACCTGTGAGCTCTACCCTGTCCTCCTCCTCCTCGGCCACCTCCATGCCCTCCTCTGCAGAATTGTCCTATGAACATCAGGTACCCCCTAAGCGTTCAAAGGACTATTCCCAGAGTCAGGCTAAAAGGTACCATGCAGTGCTTCAGCTGGTGTGCTTAGGGGACAGAAACCACCCCGGAGCAGAGCCATTTCAGGCGGTCATACACAGCCAGTGCTCGATTGGTTGAAATTCAGTGGGAATTCCACCTGCCCGTAAGCCGATTTGTGACATGCACACCAGGTGGAACTCAAATTTGGGAATGCTGCAGCGGCTATACATGCAGCAGAGGGCCGTCAACGAGTACCTGTGCCAGTATAGCATGACGACAGGCTCAGGCCACCTCAGATTTTTTTTCCCACGCCAATGGCTGATCATTAAGGATGCATGCACTGTATTGTCACCATTTGAGGAGGCTTCAAGGATGGAGAGCAGTGACAGTGCATGCATCAGTGACACAATCTGTTATGTCTCCAGGATACCTCTTTCTTTTCTGAGGTCCAGAAAAGAGAATTACCTTGTCATTTAATTTGTATATTGTGTTGTTGCATTATTAAGCTATAAATTATGTTTGTTCTAGGTTAGCTGTTACGCTTGCGCCACCTACTGGCCAAACATTAATATAGTTTATAAGATATATCCAGTTACTTAGGAAATGATGTAAAAATCGTCATATCCTCTTTAGTCAGGAAGTGAAGCAACCTCAGAGAAAAACATGTTCATATCATGGCAGCAGCCTAGATGCTATCTCTCCCCATCCGTGGCATCGAAGGTAAGCCATATTTATCTTCCTCCTCCACAAGCTATCAGGAAAAGGAGTTAGTCATTTTAGTTATTATTTTGTATGATGATTACTGCTGTATGGTAATGTTATATTATTCTTGTTGTTTTCAGTTTTACCGCATATCACATGTGTCATTCACGTGTATATTAAAATCTGCAACGTGCCAATAAAAGACACAGACAAAGAAACAGCAGTCAATTATTGTGTGCGCAGAAAAAAGGTTATCTGCCTGGATAGCTACCCATAGACTCCGGGAGTACGGGGGGCGAGGCCAGGACAGTAAAACTTCGTCCAGGAACACTAAGGATAGTGCAGAAGGGGAAGAGGTTTTGGCCCACACGGAAGAGCTACAGTCTGCAATCGACTATACAGCCACTTTCATACAGCCAAGCAGCATACAGAGACTGCAGCCCTATACGCTTACTGCTCCCACAGGCCGCTACTCAGTCAAGCAGCCATGTCACGCAGTAACACATCCTCACTCAAAACCAGATCACGAGTTTACGGTTCCAGCAAGTCGGTGACAGCTAGTGTTGCAGCCGCCATTGCCCGTGGGAAAGCCGAAGCGGCAAAGACGCGAGCTACCTTTGCCGAACAAGAAATGCATTTGAAGTTAGAAAAGGCCTCGCTAGAAGCCAAGCAAGCGCAAGATAGGGCCGCAATAGAAGCCAAGCAAGCGCAAGATAAGGCCACAATAGAAGCCAAGCAAGCGCAAGATAAGGCCGCAATAGAAGCCAAGCAAGCGCAAGATAGGGCCGCAATAGAAGCCTCTATAAAGCTTGAACAAACACGTCTAGATGTCGCACTAGAGAAGCTCACTACAGAAAGGGAAGCTGCAATTGCCATAGCTGAAGCAGAAGCCCTAGAAGCAGCCGTAAGCCTCAGTGGTGAACGCATAAATGTGCTTGGCTCCGAACAAGGAGAGCCAAATCCCTCGCAACGCACTTCAGAGTACGTGCATCAACACTTCAAATCAATGTACGGTACCTCTTCTCTACAGGGAATAGACAATGTCCTAGGAGAAACAAACCAAGCACTGCAGGTAACAGAGCATGAGAGCAACCAAATTCCTCAGAGCTGCAAGCAGCAGAACTCCTGTCAGCACATTACAGATCAAGCCTACGTCTCTGCACGTCACGACCCTCAACCTCCAAACCAGCATCAGAATAACCCTTCTACTACACAACGATACGAGACAAGAGAGCCTAAAGCAGAAACTTCTGACAGGTATGGTCGCACACCACACTCCCACTACAGTAGTGAATCGCCAACATGCTCTAACACCAACCAAGTTATAACAGACTTTGCCAAGTTCTTTGCCAGACGTGATTTGATCACAAAAGGACTTGTAAAGTTTAACGATCGGCCAGAAAATTACAAAGCCTGGCGGTCGTCCTTTCAAAATACCATAAAAGGTCTAGACCTGTCTCACTCCGATGAAATAGACCTCCTAGTCCAATGGCTTGGGAAGGACTCTGCCGAACATGCCAGTAGAATCAGGAACATTAACATAAAACAACCAGAGACTGGTCTTAAAAAGATTTGGAGCAGATTAGAAGAGTGCTATGGCTCGACAGAGACTATAGAGCATGCACTTTTTAAAAGGATTGAGGACTTTCCCAGAATACCTAGCAAGGGTTATCACAAACTACGAGAATTAGCCGACTTGCTAGAGGAACTACTTCTTGCTAAAGAGGAGGGAGACCTGCCAGGTCTCGCCTCCCTGGATGCGGCCAGAGGGATTAAACCTTTAATTCTGAAGCTTCCCACCTACAACAAAGGTGGGTCACATATGGTTCTTTTTTTTGTTTAATCAATTTTTATTGATCAGAAGGAAAAACATACAAAACAAGAGAGAGTGACGACAACCGTGTTCAGTACAAATGGCCATAAGCCGCACATGTCAAGGGTATACAAAATCGGAGCACTGGGTGTCAGTCCCAGGTTAACCAACATGCGGGGAGTATGCTTCCCTTCAGATTTCAGGGAGAAGCACACAGAGACTGAAAAAGAGAGGTAAAGGAGGAAGAGGGGACGCAGAGGGAAGAGAAGAAGAGGGGGGGGGGGGGGGGGTGGGGTTCTGCCCAAGTCCGTCCACAGGTATCAACACGATAAGCACATTCGGCACACAGTTTACACAGGGCTAGACATGATTTCCGCATAGGCGGTGGAATACTTGAAGGCAAACCAGCCGGACCAGATCTGTCTCGCGAGGTCCGCTTTACCCCGCAAGGAGAGAGTCATATCCTCCATGCGGTATACGTAGTCTACCTTTATTAGCCACTGACGCAAGGTCGGAATGGTCCTAGACTTCCAAAATCGAGGAATAAGAGATTTAGCAGCGTTGAGTAGGTGGGGGGTCGCAGAGCGTTTATATGGACCGACTGGTTTGTCTGTACAGTGGAATAGCACACACCAAGGGTCATTGGGGATTACACATCCCTGTATTTCTCTAATCCAATACAAGATAGCCAGCCAAAAGGGACGTAACCTCGGGCAATACCACCAGATGTGGGCATGGGTTGCCGTTTCACCACACTCCCGCCAGCAGAGAGGTGAGGTTTGTGGGAACAGCTTGTGTAGCAGAGCGGGAGTGTAGTGCCACCTGGTTAAGAGTTTATAGTTGACTTCTGCCATCCTAGAGGCACCGGAGGAAGTGTGGGCCAATATGAGCACCTTGCTCTTTTGTTCGGGAGATAATTCTCTATGCAGGTCGAGTTCCCAGTTGTGAAAGAAGGCGGGGCTACTGCTCGATTGGAGCGAAGTTAGCGTCTGGTAAAAGTATGAAATGGGTTTCCCAATAGCGTGTGGGTCGGAGAAAGCAATTTCCAGGGGGGAGAGGTCATCAAACGTTCTGAGAGGCTTTGGTAAGGAATGAACAAAGGCGGTGAGTTGGTGGTGTTTCCATTGATCCATGAAAGAGCAGGGAGTCGCTGTGAGCAGGGTGGACAGTGGAAGTACAGTGGTGTGAAAAAGTGTTTGCCCCCTTCCTCATTTTCCTGTTCCTTTGCATGTTTGTCACACTTAAGTGTTTCGGAACATCAAACCAATTTAAACAATAGTCAAGGACAACACAAGTAAACACAAAATGCAATTTGTAAATGAAGGTGTTTATTATTAAAGGTGAAAAAAAATCCAAACCCATCATGGCCCTGTGTGAAAAAGTGATTGCCCCCTAAACCTAATAGCTGGTTGGGCCACCCTTAGCAGCAACAACTGCAACCAAGCGTTTGCGATAACGTGCAATGAGGCTTTTACAGCGTCCTGGAGGAATTTTGGCCCACTCATCTTTGCAGAATTGTCCTAATTCAGTTACATTAGAGGGTTTTCGAGCATGAACGGCCTTTTTAAGGTCATACCACAACATCTCAATAGGATTCAGGTCAGGACTTTGGCTAGGCCACTCCAAAGTCTTCATTTTGTTTTTCTTCAGCCATTCGGTGGTGGACTTGCTGGTGTGTTTAGGATCATTGTCCTGCTGCAGAACCCCAAGTTCGTTTCAGCTTGAGTACACGAACAGATGGTCGGACATTCTCCTTCAGGATCTCTTGGTAGACAGCAGAATTCATAGTTCCTTTTATCACGGCAAGTCTTCCAGGTCCTGAAGCAGCAAAACAGCCCCAGACCATCACACTACCACCACCATATTTAAAGGGGTAATTTGGGGGGTATTTGTACTTTTCTGGCATGTTAGGGTCTCAAGAAATGAGATAGGCCGTCAATACTTCAGGTGTGATCAATTTTCAGATATTGGCACCATAGCTTGTGGACTCTATAACTTTCACAAAGACCAAATAATATACCCCAATTTGTACTTATTTTTACCAAAGATATGTAGCAGTATAAATTTTGGCCAAAATTTATCAAGAAAAATTACAAATTTGCTAAATTTTTTAACAGAAACGAAGAAAAATTCATTTTTTTACCAAATTTTCTGTCTTTTTTCTTTTATAGCGCAAAAACTAAAAAAAAACAACGGTGATTAAATACCACCAAAAGAAAGCTCTATTTGTGTGAAAAAAAGGACAAACATTTCATATGGGTACAGTGTTGTATGACTGAGTAATTGTCATTCAAAATGTGAGAGCACCGAAAGCTGAAAATTGGTCTGGTTATTAAGGGTGTTTAAGTGCCCAGTGGTCAAGTGGTTAATGTTGAGTGTTCTACTTGTGTGGCTGTTGCTGTGATATGTAAAACCATTTGTTTATTTTCTTTACATTTTAGAATTGGGTGCCTCGAGATTGGGCAGAATTTTTAAGGGTGCTTTGACTGAAGAAAGGTTGAGAAAAACAGATTTAGGCCAAACTTTCTGCAGCTTTGTCTCAAAAATAAACTTGTTATATTTTTTTATAGTGCTCCGCTGTATTTTTTTTTTCCTTATTTCTCTCCTTTTTAGGTTATTGATAGCTGTATGCAATGCTTATGCTGACATGAGGAGGCCAGGAATAAGGAAAAAATGTCTTATACTTATCGAAATTTTTCTTTCCTGGCTTTTCTTCATGTCAGCATGGTTTCCCCACTGACAGCTGAAATGTAAACAAAACAGTGTCGGGGGTTAGAAAATTCTGCAAAAAAACAGCACCAAATTTCTTTTTTTTAAACGGCGCGGGGTCCCCCCCAAAATCCATACCAGACCCTTATCCGAGCATGCAGGCCGCTTGCTTGTCTACCGCCTTCCTGAGCCATACCAGGCCACATTTGGAATGTGTTAGAAAATTAATAAACAAAACAAAATTTAACAAAAACTAAATGAAAATAAATACATTTCGAAATGACACTTAAACCTCGTACACACGATCAGATTGTTGGCCAACAAAACTGTGGTATTTTGTCCGAAAGGCGTTGGCCCAAACTTGTCTTGCATACACACGGCACACACTTGTTGGCCAACAAATACGAATGTTGTGACGTACTAGGATTTTTTTTAGCTCTTTAGCGCCACCCTTTGGGCTCCTTCTGCTAATTTTGTGTTAGTAGAAGTTGGTGAGTGTTGATTCACACTTTTCATTTCGCACTTTTCATTTTGCAATCTTTATTTTGCGCTTTTCAGTTCGTTTCTGAACGGCCGTTCATCAACCAGACATGTTGCGGAATCGGAGGAGATAACGTATTATTTATTATTGGCCTTGGAGTTATTGCTTTGACATTATTTTTTGGTTGAATAATCATTTGATTTGGTATATTTTCTATATTTTTGGATGCATAGAATGCACTTCTATTGGCTGATAGCATGTCTAATTTTATGTGTTTTCTTTTTTTTAATGCAAAATAAAAAAAATTGTGGGGAATAATACTTGGCTATGTGTTTTACTTCAAATAACAGTTTGGGAGTAGGCAGTTACATTAACAAAATACAATGTAAAATTAACAAGGGACACCAACATAGTTGTATCTTTGATCTTATAAACTACGGGATAATGGTGTTGTGGTAACGTGCCAAAAAAAAAAAAAAGCATAATAATATTATTCTTGATATCACTAGAAAAAAAAAGCCTTTGAAAATTTGTTTGCATAACTCCATCAGTATCACCAGCAAAGCTTCATTATTATCCCATTAAAGAAGAAGAGAATTGTGCGCTGCATTTCGAGATTTCATAATTTGCCGCGTCACGAATGCTAATTCTCCATTACGAACGCTTGTTTAAAAAGACTGACCGCTTCCAGCTCATCCTTGCTTCTGAGCATGCGTGTTTGTACTTTGGACTTTTGTCCGATGGACTTGTGTACACACGCTCGGAAAATCCGGCAACACACATTTGTCCGCGGAAAATTTTAAAACCTGCTAGCCAACATTTGTCTGCGGAAAATCCGGCAACAATTGTCTGATGGAGCGTACAAACGGTCGGATTTACCGCCAACAGCCTGTCATCGAACATTTCCCGTCGGAAAGTCCGATCGTGTGTACAAGACTTAAACAGAATCCGAAAACAAAATTAGTAACATAATGAATATATCTGAAACTAAACACATTTTTCCGTTCTAGAAGGAAGAATGGGTTGGATTCTTTTTTGGCTAGGAAAGGGCTGTCCTGTGGAGGTCAGGAAAAGAAATATATGGTCAGGTAAAAAAACATAATTTTTTCTCAATCCACGTGTGTGCTTATTCAATATGTCCAATGGGTAGCACAACAAGCAGCAATGGTTTCCAGAGATGCAGACAACAAACAGATTTTTCCCTGCAAGAGTTGTCAGAAGTAATAAGCCCATCTATTGGTTAGCCTCAAAATCAGAATCTGGAATCGTATCCTGTGGGTAGTTGGGACACTGGTGTGCAGACTGAAGGAACTCTTCACTTTTTATATGTTTCTCTATTTATTGGCTGAAGTCAGCATAGAGATTATTTATAGCCATAAAAATACAAATAAAACAATAACGTGAAATGTCTCATCAAATCACAACGCACATCATAACATCAGTTTATGGTACATGTAATAACAACAAACAGGTAAACTCTTCCCTAGAGTGCGCTATGTCATAGAAATCTGCACTGAGCTAATAATCTTTGCAAAACGTTAGGTTGTCAACAGCAGTGAGTCTTCCCTCCAGGGCAAGAAATCCACACAGTTTATAATGGCCTGCCAGCTGAGTCAGTGCAAGTTTGATTTCCTGTTCCCAGACGCTGCTCTGTGTATTGTTTTTTTTTTTTTTTGCTAACGTCAGATATGGTTTTGGAATTATTCACTTCAATAAAAAGATGCAGTTTCACTTAGAACCACATACGGAAAGTACCAAAGAACTGTGCTCAATCACCTTAAGGCTAACAGTTTTATTAGTTGTTTCATAACCCAGAGCAGTAATTTGTCTTGTAGGACTCAAAACAGTAACTGCAGCAATTGTTCAATAAATGCTTACACACTTTCCAAGTACACATGGGGCATTTCTACCATATGCCTCAAGCAACCTGTAGAGGGCAGCAGGGAGTCATTGACTCATATTGCCTTCCCCTTGCTCTTTAAACAATAATGCTTTTTGGCAAGGAAATGACTTCTTCGCATGTTGCCTCCAGCCATATCTTTAAGCTGGGGACACTAGTTATTTTTTTGTCTACCCTCCTCGTCATATACTAGTAGTAAAAGGCAGCCAGATGACAAACGGCTTCTTGTTTCTGCTTTCTCTCTATCTATTACTACTTGTGTGTGAGGCTGCACAAGGGCAAAGTGGCAGCTTTCCTCAGACCTGGTTCTCTGGTGGCCCCTCTGGCATACCTCCCAACTGTCCCTGATTTTGAAGGACTATCCCTGACTTGAAACAAAGTCCCTCTGTCCCTCTTTTCTCCTCATTTGTCCCTCATTTTGGTCTGATATTTATAGTTGTATATAAAATGCACTTTTTCATCTCTCAAAAAGTGTTTTCCAGTGCTAAACCTTTCATCCAATTTCTAAATTGATGCATTTGTAAATGTCAAAAGCCAATATAAAGGAATAATAGTGGTAAAAAAAAAAGCACTAATCTTTTTTTTTATAAAAATCTCCTTTAAGGGGGCATGGCAGAGGGTGCTTCCTATGCCTACATACGTTTGCTAATAGGTGCCCCTCGTTCACATCTCCAAAAGTTGGGAGGTATGCCCTCTGGTATCCTGGATCAAATAACGGCTGGGCAGTGCGGCTCTCGTTCTGGGTGGACATCATATGCCATTTTGCCAATCACAGCCGGTCACATGTAAACACGAAGATGCCGGTAATCGGCGCTCCTCGCCTCACATTGACAGAGTGTGAGGAGAGGAGAGCCGATCAGCGGCATCTCCTCACAGAGGACATCTAGGGATGTAATCAGGGCACTGATCATCAGTGCCCTGATTACAATTAAGTGCCCACTACTGCCAGCAATATGTGCCCACCACTGCCAGCAATGTGTGCCCACCACTGCCAGCAATCAGTGCCCACAAGTGCCAGAAATCAGTGCCCACAAGTGCCAGAAATCAGTGCCCACAGGTGCCAGCAATCATTGGCCATTAGTGATGCCAGTCAGTGCTGGCTATCAGTGCTGCCCCCTCAATACCTATCACTGCTGTCCATCAATGCCTATTAGTGCCGCCCATCAGTGCCGCATATCCATGCTGCTTATCTGTGCCCACCAGTGCTGCCTATCTGTGTCCATAAGTGCCCACCAGTGCCACCCATCAGTGCCGCCTCTCAGTGCTTATCAGTGCCACATATCAGGGCCATCTATCAGTGCCCATAAGTGCGGCATATTAGTGCCTCCTAATCAGTGCCCATAAGTGGCACCTCATCAGTGCCCATCAGTGCGGCCTCATCAGCACCCATCAGTGAAGGAGAAAAATTACTTATTTACAAAAATTTACTGACAGAAACTAAGAAAAACTTTTTGTTTTTTACAAAAATTTTTGAAAAAAATTAAAAACCCAGAAGTGATTAAATACCACCAAAAGAAAGCCCTATTTGTGTGAAGAAAATTATAAAAAAATGTCACATGGTTACAGTGTAGCATGGCCGCGCAATTGTCATTCGAAGTGTGACAGCGCTGAAAGCTGAAAAATGGCCTGGGCAGGAAGGGGGTATAAGTGCACTGTATTGAGGTGGTTAAATAGGCTGTCTGGTGCCAATTGGGATTAGGGACATGGTCCCGTTTGTGCGCGCAGTCCGTTGCGCATGCGCTTTGGTGCATATGGACATCTATGGTCGCCTGTGTGCGTGCGCAGGTGTGAGTGCCAGACGTGTCACAACAGTTCTCTTACATTGCCCCCCTAAGGGCAGCCTTCAGGGATTTTTTTTTCTGGATGACACTGATAATAAGCTCGCACCAATCTTGGGGCATGCACATTTGAAGCTGGTTCCCAAAGATTTTCTTCCGGACCGTAGCCCTTTCAATTGATAAGAAACTGCGTTTGGCCATTCTTAATTCTACAATCAAGCACAGCTTCTACTTCGTATTCTTCATTACCTTTGATAAGTAAAGCTGAAGGAGTTTCCTGGCCAGCCTCACGTCAGCACAATCTTGTGTGCTGACGTGAGGGCAGGCCAGGAAAGGAAAATTACAGTAAGTATTGGTAACAATTTTTCGTTTTCTGGATCTTGATCTGGAAAGGCACTGTTGGTTTCAACAAGGAGACATGAAATACAGGGTGGATCTTCGGGTTCTTTGGCAACACCAACTCAAACGCCACTGTATTAGTTCTTCTCTTGACCGGAAATATCTTGGGCCAAGTTTCTTTGAGGGACAGCTTAATTTCAGGTTTGCTGTGGATAATCAGACTTTATCCCCTGGTTGCAGATTCAAGTTGCCTCTCTTTTTCCTGTCAAAAAACATTTTATTGTTTGCCTGGGCTTTAGAGATGGTGTCCTGTAGTACCCGATTATTGGAATTGAAACAGTTCAATCTGTCTTGTACAGCAGGCACAGAAGATTCCACAGGTAATTCAGGAAAAAAAGAAGAATGGTACCCATAGTTAGCATAAAAGGGTGACTGGTGGCAGAAGGAACAGAGTTGTTATACGCAAAATCTGCCAGTGGAAGGAGTGAAAGACAATCATCCTGTGCAAAGGAAGAAAAACACTGTAAATATTCCTCAAGGGTTTGGTTTGTCCTTTCTGTCTGACCGTTTGTTTGAGGGTGATATGCTGAGGATAGACGAAGCTCAATGTTTAAAGTCTCACATAACGCCCTCCAGAATCTGGAGGTGAATTGTACCCCTCGGTCAGAGACAATGCTGTCAGGGATACCATGTCATTTTACAATCTCCTTAATAAAAGCAGAGGCAGTCTCAGTGGCAGAAGGGGTTCCTTGTAGGGGTACAAAATGTGCCATCTTGGTCAGACGATCAACCACAACAAAAATAGCAGTGAAATTTTCGGATGGGGATAGTTTCACAATGAAATCCATAGATATCATGCTCCATGGTTTCTCAGGTACTGGAAGAGACTCCAGTGGTCCCCAAGTTCTGGCTCTATCAGTTATGCTTCGAGGCCTGTTACACAAAGTTTCACATATTTATTGCTATCCTGCATCAAATCTGGGTACCAGAAGAGATGGGATATCAAGTCTGCAGTCTTCCGAATTCCAAAGTGGTCCACCAAGGGATGATCATGGCATCGCTTAAGCATAGCAATTCTGAACTGTTCAGGAATAAAGATCTGCTGATTATGAAAATAAAGGCCATTTTTTTTAGCTGAAGAGTCAAGTCTTGAGAGGGTGGCTGATTTACGACATCCTCCTTAATTTATGACATCAGACCTGCTTGGAGAAGTAAGAAATTCTTGGTTGGCAAAATAGTGTCACGTTCTAAAGCCCCATACACACGGTCGGACAATCCGCGGACCAGGTCGGTCGGATTCTGTCCGACGTACTTTGTCCGATGTTGGTGTTGCGTACACACGGTCGGACTACGTTGTCGGAATATCCGGTCTGGAAGAACGTCGTGACGTAAGTCGTCGTCCACGAGATTACAAAAGGGAAGTTCAGCACCACGTCAGGCACCCGTTGGGCTCCTTCTGCGGATCCCGTGTTTATCGAGAGTTAGTCGAAGTTTGGTGACTTAAGATTCACGCTTCTCAGTTTTCTGACTCAGATCGTTACTGCTCTTCAGTTTGTGCTTGTCGTGCGTATCTGTTTATTAGTGCGTGTAGTCAGTTCGCATTTGTTGGTCATTGCGGCCTATATCTTGATATAGGACGCTTTGATTTGCACTGCTTATTGTCTGCTCGTTGCTGGTATTCATTTCGTTCTTTCAGGCCTTGCTGTTTATCGGTGCTTTCTGTTTGTCCGTTCTGACCAGCCGACCTTTTGTGACCTTCTGAGCGATGTTTCCCGTGCGTACTCGTCGCCGAGTTCGTGCTGTACGCGGAATTGGTGTCGGGCTTTTAGCTTTGAGCCAAGACCCGTCCATGAACAGAGTGACGAGGAGTATGTGGACCAAGAATTGGTTGCTTCAGCGTGACCAATTCTCGCACATGCCTTTGCTTCGTGAGATCCGGGAGAATAATCCTGATGATTTCAGGAACTTTCTCAGGATGACAGACCCCGATTTTCACCGTCTTTTGGCTTTGCTGACCCCCTTTATCAGCCGGCAGGATACCTGCATGAGACAAGCCATTACTCCGGAGCAGAGGCTTGTTGCCACGTTGAGGTACTTGGCGACAGGGAGAAGTCTTCAGGATTTGAAGTTCTCTTCAGGTATCTCTCCCCAGGCCCTGGGAATCATTATTCCAGAGACCTGTTCTGCCATCATTCAGGTCCTGCAGGAGGACTATATTAAGGTAACATTTATACTTTACTATTCCCTTCTATGTATGCTCTGTTTGCTAATGTCTTCTATTTTTGACCTCCTTCCCTAATTACCATGATTGCAATATGTTCTAATATGCTGTGCCCCTTTTCTCCTTCATGCATTTTCCCCTTCACTTACCTCCCCAGCATGCTCTTCTGCCCCAATAGACACCTATGGCCTAGTCTCTTAAGCAATGTCTTTTGTCTGCTGCATAGTATTGTTTGCCCCCAAACACCCCCTAAAATATGCACTAATGTTTGCTGTGTGGTTTACTTCATGTAGAGCCCCTTTAGAATTTTTTTTTTTTTTTGGGGGGGGGGGGGGGGTGGCAAACTCATTAGGAACCCCCTCCCCCAACTGCTCTGTCAGATGGTACCAATCCTTTATCTGCTGGCTTTCCCAAGGTCCATACACACTATATACCTACCTCTTTATAGTGGGCATCTTTAGGGATGAATTCAGCAAAGCATGTAGTGCAAGGGGCTGCCTCCATACATTCGATTTCCTAATTTTTTGTCTTCTTTCCCTCCTATTAGCTTGCTTGGTAATTTCAGAATGTCACAATGTGCCTGCCTTTTTTTTGGGGGGGGGGGGGGGGGTTGAAATGTTATTTTATCTTTCCTGGGGGCTGCCAATAGTGTTAAGTACAGAGGGTCTGGCCAAACTAGCACACATTATTGAGCCATTTGCCAATCAATGAAGTGCAGAGGGGTTACCTGCCCCCCCCCAAAACTCTAGTTATTGCCAATGGCCCATCAGAAGTGGGGGGATTGATGGGGGGTGAGTAATCTGTGAAGGGGAGCCTCTACTTTTCTGTGCAAATACTTTCCAGCCTCCAATTTTATACAATGCTCTTGTTCCAAGATGTTGATTGTCTAATCTGCTTGCAATGTTTAAGTGCAAAGTGACTAATTTTTTTTTCTTGTTTCACTCCACAGTTCCCTTCCACGCCACAGGAATGGCAGACTGTGGCCTCCCACTTTGCCAGCCGTTGGGACTTTCCTAACTGCGGAGGGGCAATTGATGGGAAACACGTCCGCATCGTCCCACCGCCCAACTCGGGGTCCTACTATTATAATTATAAAGGGTTTAATAGTGTAGTGATGTTGGCGGTGGTGTCGGCAACATACGAGTTTATGTATGTGGACGTGGGGATGAACGGCCGGATATCAGATGGTGGTGCCATTACGCACACGGAGTTCTACTGGCGTCTCCAAAGTGGCAGTCTGTGCTTGCCACCTCCAGAGGAGAATGCCGAAGGACTCGCCTTCGTCTTTGTCGCAGATGAAGCGTTTGCGTTGACTCCCCATGTGATGAGGCCGTTCCCGATGAGGACCCTCACCCCGGACCAGAGGGTCTTCAACTACAGGCTGTCCAGAGCCAGAAGAGTGGTGGAGAACACTTTTGGCATCCTGGCCAGCCGCTTCCGCCTGTTCCTGACGGCATTTAACTTGGCGGAATACAAACTGAACCACATAGTTCTTGCCTGTTGCATATTGCACAACTTCCTCAAAAGACATAACAGGAACTATGTGGTGCCCGTTGGCCCAGATGTGGAGGGCCCTCCAAATGCGGACCTCACAGCCCTTCAAGTGGCACGTCCAGGCTTGCCCCCTCTAAATGCCCGCGTGGTCCGCAAGCAATATATGGAGTACTTTGTGGGTAGGGGGGCCATTGCTCTGCCTGACGATGTGTGAGAGGCATTTTTTAATAAATCTGATATTTTAACCAACCTCTGATTTCTTGTCATTTCAGTCTTCTTTTTAGCTTATTTTACCTTGACATTTTTTCCCTTTGCCTTCGACAGTGGGAATGCACTTTCTGGGCAAAAGGAGGTAACAGTCTCTTCTTCCCAAAAAGATTATTCTCATGTTGTGTGTTTGCTACCTAATCTTTGGTCTAGAGAAGGTTTGTCCTGCATAACTGACACCCAAAATACTCCTTTTCATCACCAGGTCTGACATGTGTGTATTCTGAAAAATGCTGTGCTCCGTGTTTTCGTACAAAGCACTGTGGGTGTCATTTACATAAGTCAAATCCGCTATGCTCTACAAGTGCATTGAAAAAGTTCCCTGGGAAAGGAAATTGCAGTGCAAAGTGGATTTGCCTTAAGTAAATAACACTCATTGCCCCCCATATCCTTTACATTTTACATACATAATGCATTGTGTTTTTTAAATAAGGAAGCCACACATTTAGAAAAATAAAAAAGTTTACTTGGAAAACATTCACAAGTGCGTTTACAATCTTCACGCCAAAACTGACAACATCTTGGTTATTTACAACATTGTTTACAAACATTCCGCAATTGGTAAAACCAGGCATGGAGCTAACCCGAACCTCTGAACTAGGAAAGTTCAACTTTGTAAAGTGAAGACAAGATCAGACATGACTATATGTTCAAAGTGTGTTTGATCTTGCCTTCATCACATGGGGGGGTCACCCCCGAAAAGTGGAAATTTCGAACATGCACACAATTTGGGTCTGAAAATGGTCATTAGATGGTAAAACACATGCCTAGAAGCTTCAAAAGTGCCATTTTCCATCATGGGGATGAATGGACGTTTTTTGGGGGTGCAACCCCTTCACCACAACCACTTTCGTAGTTCGTAAAGTGTTTGCACCCCCAAAAAAACGTGGGCATTCATCCACCATGATGGGAGCTAGCACATGTGGACACAATGTGTGCATGTTCCAAATTTCACACAGTTTTTAAGTTGCAAATGTGTTCAGAAGCTGGCACAAATGTGTGTTAATTACTTGGTGCGTTTTCATATTTTTCCTAAAACATCAATGATGTTCTTCAATTTTTGTTGAACATCATTGATGTTTTGCTTTATGTAATCTAGATCTCTATTGCAGACCATTATCTCTCCGATGAGTACGTGGGCACTCTCTGTGGTAAAGTGCGATTTTTCTTCCACAACATCCACGTCACCTAAAAACCACAAACAAACAAAAATGGGGTGTTGGAAATGAGGCAGCCATACATGGATTAGCTTACCAGTAGCTGTGTTCTCCCACACTCACCTGTTGTGGTGACAATTTCTCCAAGTTCGATGATCTCTCCTTCCTCCTCCTCCTCCTCTGCTTCTGCTCTTTCCCCTTTTTTGGGAGGTGTTGGTTTGGGGGTTTCCTAAGACGGCCCAAGTTTTCGCTCCCCTATGAGAATGTACAAAAGGAAGATTTAGCAACACAATCTATTGAGGGCAGAAATAGGAAATGACAAACATTGGTTGAAAGTGACGGACACTATTTTAGTTTGGCCAGTTACAAATGCCAACTACATGAATGTAGTCACTTTGTAAAGGTGCTAAACTGACTAGCTTTTTGGTAGAAGTTTGTGTGATGGAGACACCCCTCTAGTATCCACTGGAGCACATGTGTGGAAAAGCCTAATAAAAAGGGGGTTTGGGTGTCCCAGCACTAGTGCTCTAGAGTCCAGATGGGTAAACAGCTACTGGGTGACCTCTCCTTTACATTGAATAAATTGGCTTTACATTCTTGATGACATTTCTAGTGAGAACAAACTTCCTTTCCCCCAAAAAAACACCAAACATTGTATTATAAGTGGCCAAACGATCGAGGTTGCGTACGATCGAATGGACACACACACACGACCATGACAGTGGCAGAAAGATCGAGGCTGAGTACGATCGAATGCACAGACGAACCTGAAAGTGGCCATTTTGGAATGTACAACTTTGTAAAAATCAAACCACAATGGAGCAGTATGCAAGCAAGAAATCAAACACAAAACCCAACTACTTACTTTTTTGAAGAATTCGCTTGATCTTTCTGTACTGATCGGCCTCCCTCAGTTTCAGGTCTGACCAGCGTTTCCTCAGTTGCTCCTTGGATCGTTGTACCCCAAACTGATTGTACAGCCTTCTCACAACTTTAGACATGATCTTGGCCTTGCGGACATTGGGGTTGAGGTAAGGCCCATACTTCCCATCATAGTCGCTCCTCTTTAATATGTCCACCATCTCCAACATTTCTCCAAATGACATATTGGAGGCCTTGAATTTCAGGCTCCGGGATCGGGACGTTTCTGCCTCCGGACTTTCCTCGTCCTCCTCCTCGTTGGTGGGATATTTGGGGCGCACCTGCTGTGTCCACGCCATGTGCTCTCCCCACTGCGCCGTAAAGAGAAGGGGTGGGGAATAGACGAGAAAGATCGTCAGGGGCGGGCGGAGTTTGACGCATGCGCACTGTATATAAAACGTCACACGCCTGTGTCGTAGCCACGATCTGGGAGACGAGGGGAGAGAAAACTCACGCACGAGACGATCGCTACAAACGAAGGTACAATTTGACGTTGGTACATAACTAGCCTAGACTGATTTGAACTTGAGGCTTCTTTATGGAGAAGATTAGGAGAGTTTAGCCTGACATAATTGAGAGGGTTTTGTGTGGTGTTGTGTCTTGCAGAGATTATGCAGGGATTCAACGACATGAGTTTTCTCCCCCTCTTCATTGCCAAATTCAGGCAATTTCCAGTTTTATGGCAGGGTAAACACCCACATTACACCAACAAACCAAAGAGGCACGCAGCCCTGGAGGAACTTGTGGAATTTGTCAAGCCAAGGTTCCCCACGGCAACTGTTGATGATCTAAGAAAGAAAATTGGCAGCCTGAGGAGTGCGTATATCAGGGAGCGGAAGAAGGTCGTGAAGTCTGAGGAAACTGCAACTTCAGCAGATGAGGTCTATGTGCCCAAGCTCTGGTACTATCAGAGTCTCCATTTTCTGAAAGACCAGACTGATGTCACGGAGCCAACCTCGACTCCTCCTTCCACGCTTCCTTGCGCGCAGCCCACCCCTGTTGAGGCTTCCGAGGAGCAACCTGGGCCTTCCAGTATGGAAGAGGTGGAGGAGCCCAGCTTGTTCCAGGTATAGTATTTTTGTTACCATTTATGGGAATAATGAATGATGTTCACTTAATTCAGGATCCCCAATTGCTTAGTTCCTAACGTGTTTGACATATCAACAGACAGTGGTGTTGGAGACATTTGGGGCCAGAATATAAACTGCAGGGCTGAGAATTGTATGGTTTTCTATTTGTAAACATTTTGCAACAGTCACTAGATGAGAATTGTGTGTGTTTGATGAACAAATAACTGAAACTATGTCCCTTTTTCATACACAGGAAGACCTCAGCCAGGAGGTGGCTGTGGAAGGTGGCAGTCAGGAGGAGGCAGGGGTTAGTGGCAGCCACCAGCTGGGTAGTGGCAGCCAAGAGGGGGCTAGGCCTCGGAGCCTGACTGACACCCAAACCCCTCCCCTCCGCCTTCCGTACAAAAGGGCGAGAAGGGGGGGTTATGCGGCACAGTCAGCGCTCCGCATGATAAGAGAGGCTTCAGACTCCCTACATGCCACACCCGCCGACGAGGAGACCTTTGGCTCGGTGGTTGTCACAAAAATGATGGGTATGGAGGTGAGGCAACGCAACATGTGTGAGGGGCTCATCCTCCATGTCCTAAATAAGGGTAGGGCTGGGGAGATGACCCCAGTCACACATGTTTGCCATAGCTACCATGCTCCGCCTCCTCCTCCTTCTGCCACCCCACCAGCACGACAGCCACAGCGTGCAAGGAAGCGTGGAAGGAAGACCTGAGAGTGACGACCTGGAATCAGTCTGGTCTGAGAGAAGATGGAGCCTCTTGTAGTACCAGAGCCTGGGGACCTAGATGGCATCTGCTGCAGTTCCGGATACTTTGGACTTCACGACCAGATTGCACTCCCCTTAATATACGTACTCCTCAGGCCCCCAATTTTCTACGCTTGAACAATGATGGTTGCCGTGGGGGGCCAAGACTTTGCAAATTCCCCAAGTTTCACCATGGCTGCGTTCCTCTTTGGTTTGTTGGTGTGACCTAAATAAAGGTTTTTTTGATTTGAAATAATCATTGACTATTGTGTTTTACTTTTCTACAATGACAGTTTTTCTTTGAGTAGGCAGGTACATTTCACTAATCCTAAAGTAGAATTAACAAGGGGCACCAACAACCCACAAACTCCTAGTAAATTTAAGCAAGAAATACAAATGTTAATAATGTGTTTTTGGTAAGTTGAGACACACAACCCCCCTCCAAAAAAAAAAAAAAAAACATTCAAATATGTATTCCCCAAAAAAAAAAAAAAAAAAAAGACAAATCATGGTAAAAAAATAACAAAGATTCTTTTACGTTCAGAGTCAAAATAAACATGTAGTGTATAAATGCTGCAAAGTAATAAAGAACTAAGTTTGTGAGAAGTGCGGGTGAATAGGAGCAGCTAAAACATGTCATTCTTGTTGCATTGTAAAGAAAAAGAGAATGCGCTGCATTAAAGACATTTTAACATTGCAGCGTGACGAATGTGCTGTGTCGATTAGGAAAGGTAGTTTTACCTGACCGAGCGCTTCCGTCACAGAATTTCTTCTGAGCATGCGTAGCACTTTGTCCTTCGGACAACCGTACACACGATCGGATTTGGTGTGATCGGACCGGGTTGACGGCAAATCTTTCCAGCAGGAGATAAGACTTTGTCCGTCGGACAAACCGACAAACACTGTCCGATGGTGCATACACACGGTCTGATTTTTCAACAACCTTGTCCGATCGGACAGAATCCATGAAAAAGTCCGACCGTGTGTATGGGGCTTAAGGGTACTACAGGGCCATGGAACATGCGTGACAGCGCATCCGGTTTACCGTTCTTTAATCCAGGGCGGTAGGTAATATGGTACATAAAATGAGAGAAGAACAATGCCCACCTTACTTGCCGAGTCCTTAGTCGACTAGCTGTCCTCAAGTATTCTAGATTCTTGTGGTCGGTGAAGATGAGGATCGGGTGAGAGGCTCCTTCCAACAGATAGCGCTATTCTTCTAGCACAGCCTTAATAGCTAACAGCTCACGATCCACAATGTCGTAATTCCTCTCGGAAGAATTCAGTTTCTTGGAAAAGAAGGCAACAGGGTGAAGTCATGATTTAGGGCTTTGAGGTTGTGACAATAAAGCCCCTACTGCATTTTCAGAAGCATCCACCTCCAATACATAGGCCAAGGCTGGATCGGGGTGCACGGAAAGGAACACTCTGCTTGGTTAATTGTGTAATGGGAGTAATAATGCCGGAAAAGTTCCTGATAAACTTTCTGTAAAAATTAGCAAACCCCACAAACCTTTGTACAGTTTTTCTGTCTGTAGGGCCTGGCCACTCCAAGAGGGCTGTGACCTTCTGAGGGTTCATGGAAAGACTCTTGGAAGAAATGACTAGTCCCAGAAATTGTATGGTCTGTCTTTCAAAATCACATTTCTCAGCCTTTGCATAGAGATGGTGTTCACGGAGTCTGACCAATACTTTCCTTACATGGGTTTGATATAATTCCACAGATTCAGAGAAGATAAGAATGTCATTCAAATAAACAATGTTAAATAGATCAAGATAGTCCCGAAAAATATCATTCACAAGATGTTGGAATGTGGCTTGAGCGTTACAGTGTCCGGCATGACCAAATACTCAAAATGTCCGAAGCGTGCTCGGAAAGCTGTTTTCCACTCATGTCCTTCCCTGATCCTGACTAGGTTATATGTACCTCTTAAGTCCAGTTTGGAGAATATTCGTGCTCCGTGCAATCTCTGAAAAAGTTCAGGAATCAGAGGAAGGGGATACAGATTCTTGACCGTGATGTTATTAAAGTCTTGATAATCCAGACAAGTCCTCAAGGAATGTTTTTTTTTTCTCCCAAAGAAAATGCCGCCAACATGCTGGTGAGGTGGAGGGCCAGATAAACCCTTTTTCCAGACTTTCGTCAATATATTACCGCAAGGCCTCTAGTTCAGGTTCAGAAAGGGGATAGATTCGGACAATCATTAGTCCTATGGGGAGGAAGGTTATCCGCACTTTTCTTGTTAAATACGTCCAAGTATTCATGATAGGCAACAGGAACTGTGGCTGTGGAATTAGTATCACTCCTATTCAAGTCTGATTGACTCAGTGGGTGTATACCCATCTGTGTTCAATCATTCTGGTAAGCCTCCTAATATCCATGGTGGCGGATCATCTATCACTTCACTGAACATCACTGAACATCTACTGAACATCACTTGCCAGACTGCATACTTTGCTTTACTGTTTGAATCACCATCAAGTTTTTTGCTTCTAAATTTATTTGGACTTTTTTAATGGGATTTTGGACAATCCTTTTGATTGATTTTCTTATCTATGAAGATTTATATGCAATATACTGTCACTGTTTTTTGTATATATAGCACTGGTGCATGATTTATTAGCACTGTTCATCATTTTTGTCACTTCTTATTTGTCACTATTTTTATTTATATGTGAATTGTATTTGAGCGCTGCACTTTTGTATTTCCTAACATTCCCTTGGCACTGTAAGGGGGCCAGCAACAAATGTTTCCACAGGCAAAGGTGGACGTGGTGGTTACTCCTTAGGCAAGGCATCATTTCCTCTATTTAGTGAGTTTGCCCGTGCTATCCAGCCACAGCATGCAGAGGAGGTGGTGGACTGGCTTACTAAACCTTCCTCATCCTCCTCATTCTCTGTCACGCAAGCAGAGACAAGTGTGCAGTCCCCTGCAGTTGCCAGAGTGAATAAACCTGCCTCCTTATTCCTACCATAGTCCCAACACTAGCCATTGAGGAGTCAGCTGAGTTATTTGACCACAGCGTCAGCCACTTGACCCTTGATGATGCTCAGTTATTACTAGATGTTGGTTCTGAGGTTGAGGATGACAGCAACATGAGCTTAGACAGAGGGAGGAACACTGGTAGACTAATTTGCATTCCCCAAGCCGCAGCACATTGTCAAGTTGTCTCCAGTTGTAATGATGAAGATGGAGGAGATGATGATGATGATGAGGTCACTGATGCTATTTGGGTGCCAGATAGAGCAGAGGAGGAAACAACCCCAAGGAGGCCGACATCAAGAAAGAGTAGAGAGCAGCCACCCTATTCCATCACATTCTGCAGCTGTTATCTCCTGGGCCCACTCCCCAAAGCTCAGCTGTCTGGGCCTTTTTCAACACATCTGCAGCAGATTGCACTGTTGCCATCTGCAAACTGTGTCTCAGGCACATCAAAAAAACACCAACATTTGGGTACCACATGTTTAACAAGGCATTTAATGTCCAACCACTCAGCCCGTTGGCAAGAGCACCTAAAAGCCACACAAAAGAGGCACAAATCTGTCCCTCCTCCTTACCCATTTCAGTCTGCCCCTGCGATATTGAGTCATTACCTCTCAGCAGCTTCCACTGACAAGGATGATGGTATAGCACAGGGTGTCCCAAGTCCCAGCAGCACATCTGCCAGCAGCACACCACCAGCTGTAGACTGTTGCCGGTAAAGTTCTCTGCCCCATCTGCTGCAGTGGAAAAATAAAATACAGTCCCTGCCACCCATATGCCTAGCGTCTGAATGCAAGCTTGTCAAAGCTGTTGGCTCTCCAACTTCTGCCTTTCAGGCTGGTGGATTCTGCCCCCTTCCGTGAATTTGCACAATGTGCTGTACCACAATGGCAGGTTCCCAGTCACTACTACTTTTCACGTAAGGCCATTCCATCTCGTGAAAGGGAATGTTCTGGCACTGTTGGGCAAGGCAGTCAGCCATAAAATCCACCTTACTGCTGACACGTGGTCCAGCAAGCATGGGCAGGGATGATATATTTAGTTCACAGCACACTGGGTAACACTGCTTCCAACTCAAAAGGATGCAGGAAAGAGCTTTGTGCTGCAGCTTATTGTGCCCCCACATCTCCATACAGCTGGTGGTGATGATGCCAGACCTGTGAGCTCTACCCCGTCCTCCTCCTCCTCGGCCACCTCCATGCCCTCCTCTGCAGAATTGTCCTATGAACATCAGGTACCCCCTAAGTGTTCAAAGGACTATTCCCAGAGTCAGGCTAAAAGGTACCATGCAGTGCTTCAGCTGGTGTGCTTAGGGGACAGGAACCACCCCGGAGCAGAGCCATTTCAGGCGGTCATACACAGCCAGTGCTCGATTGGTTGAAATTCAGTGGGAATTCCACCTGCCCGTAAGCCGATTTGTGACATGCACACCAGGTGGAACTCAAATTTGGGAATGCTGCAGCGGCTATACATGCAGCAGAGGGCCGTCAACGAGTACCTGTGCCAGTATAGCATGACGACAGGCTCAGGCCACCTCAGATTTTTTTTCCCACGCCAATGGCTGATCATTAAGGATGCATGCACTGTATTGTCACCATTTGAGGAGGCTTCAAGGATGGAGAGCAGTGACAGTGCATGCATCAGTGACACAATCTGTTATGTCTCCAGGATACCTCTTTCTTTTCTGAGGTCCAGAAAAGAGAATTACCTTGTCATTTAATTTGTATATTGTGTTGTTGCATTATTAAGCTATAAATTATGTTTGTTCTAGGTTACCTGTTACGCTTGCGCCACCTACTGGCCAAACATTAATATAGTTTATAAGAGATATCCAGTTACTTAGGAAATGATGTAAAAATCGTCATATCCTCTTTAGTCAGGAAGTGAAGCAACCTCAGAGAAAAACATGTTCATATCATGGCAGCAGCCTAGATGCTATCTCTCCCCATCCGTGGCATCGAAGGTAAGCCATATTTATCTTCCTCCTCCACAAGCTATCAGGAAAAGGAGTTAGTCATTTTAGTTATTATTTTGTATGATGATTACTGCTGTATGGTAATGTTATATTATTCTTGTTGTTTTCAGTTTTACCGCATATCACATGTGTCATTCACGTGTATATTAAAATCTGCAACGTGCCAATAAAAGACACAGACAAAGAAACAGCAGTCAATTATTGTGTGCGCAGAAAAAAGGTTATCTGCCTGGATAGCTACCCATAGACTCCGGGAGTACGGGGGGCGAGGCCAGGACAGTAAAACTTCGTCCAGGAACACTAAGGATAGTGCAGAAGGGGAAGAGGTTTTGGCCCACACGGAAGAGCTACAGTCTGCAATCGACTATACAGCCACTTTCATACAGCCAAGCAGCATACAGAGACTGCAGCCCTATACGCTTACTGCTCCCACAGGCCGCTACTCAGTCAAGCAGCCATGTCACGCAGTAACACATCCTCACTCAAAACCAGATCACGAGTTTACGGTTCCAGCAAGTCGGTGACAGCTAGTGTTGCAGCCGCCATTGCCCGTGGGAAAGCCGAAGCGGCAAAGACGCGAGCTACCTTTGCCGAACAAGAAATGCATTTGAAGTTAGAAAAGGCCTCGCTAGAAGCCAAGCAAGCGCAAGATAGGGCCGCAATATAAGCCAAGCAAGCGCAAGATAAGGCCACAATAGAAGCCAAGCAAGCGCAAGATAAGGCCGCAATAGAAGCCAAGTAAGCGCAAGATAGGGCCGCAATAGAATCCTCTATAAAGCTTGAACAAACACGTCTAGATGTCGCACTAGAGAAGCTCACTACAGAAAGGGAAGCTGCAATTGCCATAGCTGAAGCAGAAGCCCTAGAAGCAGCCGTAAGCCTCAGTGGTGAACGCATAAATGTGCTTGGCTCCGAACAAGGAGAGCCAAATCCCTCGCAACGCACTTCAGAGTACGTGCATCAACACTTCAAATCAATGTACGGTACCTCTTCTCTACAGGGAATAGACAATGTCCTAGGAGAAACAAACCAAGCACTGCAGGTAACAGAGCATGAGAGCAACCAAATTCCTCAGAGCTGCAAGCAGCAGAACTCCTGTCAGCACATTACAGATCAAGCCTACGTCTCTGCACGTCACGACCCTCAACCTCCAAACCAGCATCAGAATAACCCTTCTACTACACAACGATACGAGACAAGAGAGCCTAAAGCAGAAACTTCTGACAGGTATGGTCGCACACCACACTCCCACTACAGTAGTGAATCGCCAACATGCTCTAACACCAACCAAGTTATAACAGACTTTGCCAAGTTCTTTGCCAGACGTGATTTGATCACAAAAGGACTTGTAAAGTTTAACGATCGGCCAGAAAATTACAAAGCCTGGCGGTCGTCCTTTCAAAATACCATAAAAGGTCTAGACCTGTCTCACTCCGATGAAATAGACCTCCTAGTCCAATGGCTTGGGAAGGACTCTGCCGAACATGCCAGTAGAATCAGGAACATTAACATAAAACAACCAGAGACTGGTCTTAAAAAGATTTGGAGCAGATTAGAAGAGTGCTATGGCTCGACAGAGACTATAGAGCATGCACTTTTTAAAAGGATTGAGGACTTTCCCAGAATACCTAGCAAGGGTTATCACAAACTACTAGAATTAGCCGACTTGCTAGAGGAACTACTTCTTGCTAAAGAGGAGGGAGACCTGCCAGGTCTTGCCTCCCTGGATGCGGCCAGAGGGATTAAACCTTTAATTCTGAAGCTTCCCTATGACCTACAACAAAGGTGGGTCACATATGGTTCTAAACATAAGAAAATGTTCCAAGTACCATTTCCACCATTCAACGTTTTGGTAGACTTTGTTTCAGAGCAAGCTAAGTTCCTGAATGATCCCAGCTTTGACTTTATGTTGTCATCAGTCACGCCCCCTAGCTTCAAACAGCACAGGATGCCAGTGACCGTGAACAAGTCTCATGTTTCTCCTACAGATTTTTCCTATAGGTCTTCCAACATTGCTCACCCAGAAGACAAAGTCGGAGATCCTAGCAAGCAGTGCCCTCTACACAGGAAGCCGCACCCTCTACCAAAATGCAGGACCTTCAGGGAAAAGTCTCTAGAAGATCGCAAAGCCTTCCTAAGAGAGAACCGCATATGCTTAAGGTGTTGTTCATCCACCTCACACTTTGCCAAGGACTGCAAGGTTAGTGTATCATGCACAGAGTGTAACAACACAGATCACAACTCAGCACTACATCCAGGCCCTGCTCCTTGGACCGCCCAGCGAGCTAGCGATACCAACGAGCATGGAGGGGAGCAAGAGAACACTGGTTCAAACATCTCAATGGTTACCTCACAGTGTACTGAGGTATGCAAAGATCCTGCAGGCGGTAGGTCTTGTTCAAAGATCTGTCTTATTAGAGCTTATCCAGCGGGTCACAGAAACAAAGCTGTTAAGATGTATGCACTCTTAGATGTCCAAAGCAACCACTCTATGGCTAGATCCATATTCTTTGACACCTTCGGTGTCAGGGGTCCAAGCTCCCCTTATTCCCTAAAGACTTGTGCGGGTACTGTTGAGACGGCGGGGAGAAGAGCCACCGCCTTCTGTATAGAGTCCATAGACGGTCGGACTCACCTACCTTTGCCCACCATTCTCGAGTGCAACCAGATTCCAGACAACCGGTCAGAAATCCCTACACCAGATGCAGCAATTCACCAACCTCATCTAAAATGCATGGCCCATCTCCTACCAGAATATGACGAGCAAGCTCAGTTAATGCTGCTCCTGGGAAGAGACATTTTGCAGGTTCATAAAGTAAGGGAACAGATTAATGGTCCCCGCAATGCTCCTTTTGCCCAAAGACTTGACCTGGGGTGGGTCATCGTAGGGGACGTCTGTCTAAAGACTGTGCACAGACCCACCACGGTCAGTAGCATGTTCACTAATGTACTTGACAAAGGACGTCCTTCCTCCTTGCAACCATGTCACAACAGCTTCATCACAAAAGAACTTCCAGGTAGTACTCACATACCTTGTTCCTCTGTAGACCCAGACGCAGATGACCACGCTTGTGACAGCGACCCAGACCACCTAGGGTGTACAGTCTTTCATAGAACAGGAAGACCAGCAGGTAGCAATGTCCTTCGAAGATAGACTTTTCTTGCAAATAATGGAAAGGGAGACAGCCAAAGAAGAGTCAAACAATTGGGTCGCACCTCTCCCATTTAGACCCCATAGACAGCGTCTACCTAACAACAAGGAACAAGTCCTTAAACGCTTTGCCTCCCTTAAACGCAATTTCCAGAGAAAACCAGACATGAGAGATCACTTCTTTGCCTTTATGGGTAAGATATTTGAAAATAATCACGCAGAGTTAGCTCCTGCCCTTAAAGACAACGAGGAGTGCTGGTACTTACCTATATTTGGAGTGTACCACCCCAAGAAACCAGGTCAGATTAGGGTGGTGTTTGACTCTAGCTCTAGAGAAGAAGGCGTGTCGTTAAATGACGTTCTTCTCTCAGGGCCGGATCTGAACAACAGACTCATTGGGGTACTCCTCCGTTTCCGCAAAGACTCTGTGGCATTCATGGCGGACATCCAGCTGATGTTCCACTGTTTTCTCGTTAAAAAGGAACACAGGAACTTTTTGAGGTTTTTCTGGTTTAAAGATAACAACCCTTCCAAAGAAATTGTAGAGTATCGCATGAAGGTCCACATATTTGGGAACAGCCCTTCCCCCGCAGTTGCCATTTATGGGCTTAGACGCTCGGCTCAGGAAGGTGAATCCATCTACAGGTCTGAAGTGAAACACTTAGTAGAAAAGGACTTTTATGTAGACGATTGCTTAAAATCTCTGCCCACCGCTGAAGCAGCTATCAGTCTCCTCAAGAGAGCGCAGGAGATGCTAGCCTTTTTCAATTTGAAGCTCCACAAGATCGCCTCTAACAGCGTAGAACTGATGAAGGCCTTTCCCTCTCAAGACCACTCGGGTGAGTTCAAAGACTTAGACTTGGGTTCTGACTCTCTGCCAACGCAACGTAGCCTTGGGCTACTCTGGGACTTAAGGTCAGACACCTTCACCTTCCAGGTTAGTCAGGAAGAAAAGCCCTTTACACGCAGAGGCGTTCTGTCAACCATAAACTGTCTGTACGACCCTCTGGGGTTTGTAGCTCCAGTCACCATTGAGGGTAAAGCTCTTCTCAGAGACCTGACTCAAGAGACAGTGGACTGGGATGATCTACTTCCCCCCGAGAAAAGAGATCAGTGGACAGAGTGGAAAAATTCCCTGACAGCCTTGTCTAACTTAAAGGTCCCTCGACCATATGCTCCTGTACCGTCTACAGAAATCCAAGAGCAAAGACTTTGTGTTTTCTGCGATGCTTCTGTCAAAGCAATCGCTGCGGTAGCCTACCTCAAGACCAAGGACATGAAAGGACAGTGCCATATAGGTTTTGTCATGGGAAAAGCAAAACTTGCTCCACTCCCAGAACACACAATACCTAGGCTAGAACTTTGTGCCGCAGTGTTAGCTGTGGAGTTAGCCGACACGATCACTAGAGAGATGAACCTAGAAATCAAAGACACTGAGTTCTACACTGACAGTAAAGTAGTCCTGGGGTACATCTACAACGAAACCAGACGCTTCTACGTCTACGTCAGTAATAGAGTGTTGAGGGTTAGGAGATCCGTACAACCAAAACAGTGGCACTTCGTTCCAACTAAACACAACCCTGCAGACCTAGCGACCAGAGCTGTCCCAGCCAACTGTCTTAAGGACACAACATGGTTTACTGGCCCTGCATTCCTGTACAATTCAGAACACACTTCCGAATCGGAAACCTTTAGCTTGGTAGATGCAGTCAAGGATGCACAATCCCTGTTGTGTTCCTGCTGGAGCAGACTCTGCATGGCATTATGGACAGGGCACTGGAGGCAGAGCAGGACTTCCTTTCCTCTCAACGCCCACTTTATCCAGACACCATCATTCATATTCACAGAACACACAGGAGGAGAGTGGGGAGAAGGAGGAGGATTCTGCCACTTTCATAGGCTTCGAAGAAGAGGAAGACATGCGTCAATCTGTAAGCGATGGCTTATCAACCCCAGGACCCTTGGGAGTAGTACGTGGCTGGGAGGAGGAAGTTCCAGATTCTGTCATCCTGAGTGACCCAGAGGAGTCTGCTTCTGCAAATTTGAGGTGCATGGGCACCCTCAGGCTTCAAAGCCTGCGAAAGGACCCAAGAATACGTGGCATAAAGGAGAAGGATGATTATTGGTTGGCAACCCTCCTTGACCCCAATTATAAGGGGAAGGTCTCAGAACTCATCCTGTCCCCACAGAAAGTGCAGAAGATAAAATCTCTTAAGGACACGTTAAGGAGTATTTTATTGCATTTTTTCCTGGCTCCAGTAGGTTACAGTGTCGTGAAAAACGTAGTTTGGAGTCTTCTGTTGGTCAAGAGAGGAGCATTGGAGAAGGCGTCTGCCAAAGTGAGGCATTTCGGATTTTTTTTAGTCCTCGCCGCCCAGGGCTGTCAGCTTCCACATCCCATTGGCAGCATCTGCATCACATGGTGGACAATTAACTTGGGGCCAAAACAGAGATGAGAGCTTTCCAGCTGACGATCCACTGACTTATTGGGTCATGAGAATAGATCACTGGCCAGAACTTGCCCAGTATGCTATTGAGTTTTTGGTCTACCCTGCATCCAGCGTGCTTTCAGAAAAGGCATTCAGTGCTGCAGGAGGTTTCGTTACTGTTCTTAGAACGCGTCTGACCACAGACTCCGTGGACCGTTTGACTTTTATAAAAATGAATCAGTCCTGGATTACCAGATATGAATCCCCTGATGCCGATGTCAGTGATTAAGTCTTTTTGGGATGTGGAATCTCTGTAGGACTTCGAGGCTGCCTAGCTTTGATGGTGTGCAATCATTTCATCTGGAAGAATGTTTTTGGTATAGGTTTCATGGGCACAATTAACACCCAAAGGCCAATTTTTAGCACCTGTTTGACAGGTGCATATAATTGCAATTTTTTACAGCAAGGCCAATTCTTGCTTTCATTAAGATTACCTCTATAGGTTACGGTGGGCAGGCGCCCAAAGAGAATTTTTTACGCACCTGTTACTTCTATCCAAAGTCAAAGTGACACCAGAATGTATCCAAAAATCTCTAATCTTTTTCCCAGTGGACTACATTGTGGCCTCATCATACACACTGGCTCCCCAGCTGTTACTGAGCAAAATAAACGCAGCTTGCAGGGAAAATTGAATTTTTTTTGGGCTTTATAAATGCAATTATTGCTGCAGCAGATTCTAGACATGGTATAGATCTGCCACTTTACAGGTAGATTAATGGGACCGCCCAGGCACTATATTGGAAGGAATTTTTCATTTTTATGCTTTCAATTTAAAAATCAAAAAATCACTGCTCATTTAAAAATGAAGTTTTTCACAAACTTTTTTTTATTGATAGATGTCCCCTAGGGCAGGACCCAGACCCCTATAGCCATTGTATGCCCAATTACTTGCATATAAGCCTTCAAAATGGGCCCTTTTGATGTTCGGGTACCATTGACTTTAATGGGTTTTTTTATTCGGGTCCGAACTTTCGTGGTGTTCGGAAGTTTTGGTGCGAACTGAATAGGGGTCTGTTCGGCCCATCCCTAAGGCCCCTTTCACACTGGGGCGGTGAGCCGCGGTGACGGTAAAGCAGCGCTATATTTAGCGCTGCTTTACCGTCGTTTTTACCGCGGTTTTCGGCCGCTCGCGGTGCGGTTTTACCCCCGCGAGCGGCCGAAAAAGGGTTTAAACACCCCCGCAGAGCGCCGCCGTAGCGGCGCTTTGCGGCGGTATTGCCGCGGTTTTACCGCGGTCTCCCATTCTTTTCAATGGGAAGGAGCGGTATAGGAGCGGTGAACACACCGCTCCTATCCCGCTCCAAAGATGCTGCTAGCAGGACTTTTTTTTTTTCATCCTGCTAGCGCACCGCTCCAGTGTGAAAGCCCGCCGGCTTTCACACTGGAGTTAAAGGGGCAGGATTTTTTCATGCGGTGAACAGGCGCTATTTTTAGCGCTGCACCGCATGAAAAACGCCCCAGTGTGAAAGGGGCCTAATACAGAGGCTCAACATCCAAGTAGCACCTCCAGGCTTTCTAGGAGCATAAATTACCTATCTAATTTGATGATGACCTATCACACTTTTGAAGGCCCTGGAGCACCAGGATAATGGAAACACCCACAAAATGACCCCATTTTGGAAAACATACACCCCAACGTATAATCTATGAGGCATGATGAGTTTTTTGAATTTAGAAATTTGTCTATGGTAAGCCGCGCTTAGGTAGGAAATTGTCTAGGTTGCTGCCACCTCAGGGGAAAGGGTAAAGAGTTATCCTTGAAATAATCGATAGTAATGCTGTGGTCAGGCGCTACCTATGTTATGAGTAAAGGCTGCCAATAGGTGTACACTACGTCACTTAATTATAATGGAGGATGACTAAAGTGTCAAAATAAATTAATTGATTGATTAAATTGTGGGCTGCTATAATAGCCACCAATGTGCACACGACAATCAGTAATCAAGGCGTGAGAAAATAGTAAACCTGATTCAAAAACCAAAGAAGAATAAATAATATATAGCCTGATGTGAATTACCTCAATAGTAATCACTTGGGCCAGAGAGTGAAGTCCCTATTATATGCGTCTAGGCAAAATAAAGCATAAAACATAACATATAAGGCATATAACTCATATAAGTGTTTGTGCTAACATCAGCTACACAGTATGTGCCACTATAATTAGCACCGTGTTGAGTGACGTGCACATTTAATAAAAAGTGTTACAAATGTGGTGATGTCACGTAAGTGATTCACCATACACCAGGGGTTAAAATCCCCTAAATTTAGACGTGATAAGTAAGAATGTATCCTGTGATTGAGTGTGTATGAAAGGAGACAGTTCCTATGTGCTCATGTCGTGAAAATAATGATAAATATATCAAAAGTGAACACAGATGCAACCAAAATACAAAAAATGCATAAGGCACCTAATATGGTCAGCTGGTGTGATCATAGGAAGCCTAAACAGAAACAAAAAAATTTTTTGTTTATACTAAATAAACTGTTAGGCTATGGTATAGGCTGGCTAGTTAGACCGCAGCGTGGGCTAATGCCAGTACTGTAATTAGTGATGGTGCCAATAAATATTTAAGGTTCCGGATGCAGTGGTTTCAGCAGAATAAATGGGATGCACTATAGGGATAAATCACATTTACACAGTAAAGCTGAGATAAGTCCAACACATGCACTAATAAGGTTTAAACAGTCCACATTTGAGATTTCCAAGAGAAAGATTTGGTGACTAGATTGTGCTCATAGTAAATCCTCAGGTGACTTCGGTGCTCCCCCTGTTGAATTTCCCACTCACCGGATGCCTGCACCCCTGCAGGGGTAACAAGCCTGTAGAGCACACTGGGGCTGGATCAGGTTTCAGCTGAATCTGGGGTCCAGGCCTTGTTCCTCCTCTGCTGGGCTTGTGTAGGGGCACTCAGGTATGTTGTGATGAGAAGAAGGTGTCCTCATAGGGGGGAATTGAAAAAAGATCCCATAGTGCAATTGTGTTGTCAAGTATAAAAATAATTTATTAAAAAATCCAAAGGGCAGATTTAACAGAAAAAATATAAAAATAGATTGAAGTAGAGTTAAAAAATGAAAATAAAAGTAAGACGGTAAGCCGTGGTGCCAAGCAGCCCTAGGGGATACCAGAGCTAGGGAAAACCAATAATATAGTTGCGTAGTTACGTCGGACGCGTTTTGTCATGTGACGTCCGAGGACGTCACATGACGAGAAGGACCCAAGAATACGTGGCATAAAGGAGAAGGATGATTATTGGTTGGCAACCCTCCTTGACCCCAATTATAAGGGGAAGGTCTCAGAACTCATCCTGTCCCCACAGAAAGTGCAGAAGATAAAATCTCTTAAGGACACGTTAAGGAGTATTTTATTGCATTTTTTCCTGGCTCCAGTAGGTTACAGTGTCGTGGAAAACGTAGTTTGGAGTCTTCTGTTGGTCAAGAGAGGAGCATTGGAGAAGGCGTCTGCCAAAGTGAGGCATTTCGGATTTTTTTTAGTCCTCGCCGCCCAGGGCTGTCAGCTTCCACATCCCATTGGCAGCATCTGCATCACATGGTGGACAATTAACTTGGGGCCAAAACAGAGATGAGAGCTTTCCAGCTGACGATCCACTGACTTATTGGGTCATGAGAATAGATCACTGGCCAGAACTTGCCCAGTATGCTATTGAGTTTTTGGTCTACCCTGCATCCAGCGTGCTTTCAGAACGGGCATTCAGTGCTGCAGGAGGTTTCGTTACTGTTCTTAGAACGCGTCTGACCACAGACTCCGTGGACCGTTTGACTTTTATAAAAAAAAATGAATCAGTCCTGGATTACCAGATATGAATCCCCTGATGCCGATGTCAGTGATTAAGTCTTTTTGGGATGTGGAAGCTCTGTAGGACTTCGAGGCTGCCTAGCTTTGATGGTGTGCAATCATTTCATCTGGAAGAATGTTTTTGGTATAGGTTTCATGGGCACAATTAACACCCAAAGGCCAATTTTTAGCACCTGTTTGACAGGTGCATATAATTGCAATTTTTTACAGCAAGGCCAATTCTTGCTTTCATTAAGATTACCTCTATAGGTTACGGTGGGCAGGCGCCCAAAGAGAAATTTTTACGCACCTGTTACTTCTATCCAAAGTCAAAGTGACACCAGAATGTATCCAAAAATCTCTAATCTTTTTCCCAGTGGACTACATTGTGGCCTCATCATACACACTGGCTCCCCAGCTGTTACTGAGCAAAATAAACGCAGCTTGCGGGGAAAATTTAATTTTTTTTGGGCTTTATAAATGCAATTATTGCTGCAGCAGATTCTAGACATGGTATAGATCTGCCACTTTACAGGTAGATTAATGGGACCGCCCAGGCACTATATTGGAAGGAATTTTTCATTTTTATGCTTTCAATTTAAAAATCAAAAAATCACTGCTCATTTAAAAATGAAGTTTTTCACAAACTTTTTTTTATTGATAGATGTTCCCTAGGGCAGGGCCCAGACCCCTATAACCATTGTATGCCCAATTACTTGCATATAAGCCTTCAAAATGGGCCCTTTTGATGTTCGGGTACCATTGACTTTAATGGGTTTTTTTATTCGGGTCCGAACTTTCATGGTGTTCGAAAGTTCTGGTGCGAACTGAATAGGGGTCTGTTCGGCCCATCCCTAATACAGAGGCTCAACATCCAAGTAGCACCTCCAGGCTTTCTAGGAGCATAAATTACCTATCTAATTTGATGATGACCTATCACACTTTTGAAGGCCCTGGAGCACCAGGATAATGGAAACACCCACAAAATGACCCCATTTTGGAAAACATACACCCCAACGTATAATCTATGAGGCATGATGAGTTTTTTGAATTGTTCACTTTTTTCCAGAAGTTTTTGGAAAATGTGTAAAAAAAAATTTTTGTTTTTTAAAAAGTTGTCACAGACCTTTGCCATTTAGATAAAGTTTTATATCAGTCCCAGTCGCACAATCAAAAGCATGAAGGAGAAAGCTGGTCAGTTATAATCCAACAGTATTGGTATGAGAATATGCTTGTTTGAAGAGGTTAGATTTGAGAGCACACTTGAAAAATTTGGAATGTCAAAAGTGTCTGTTATTTTTGTGGATGAAATTCCATAGATTTAGTACTGCTCTGGAGCATTCCTGGAAAAAGAGATGTAAGTGGAATGTTAACAATCTGAATTTATGATGTAAGGCTATAAACAATTCTTTCATCAATTATTGCAAAATAAGATAAAAACTGCCCTTGTCAAAAACATTGCCTATACCATGTTTAGACTTTTTTTTTTAAAGTAGAACTATAGGCAAAACTTTTTTTTTATTATTTTGGATAGAGTAAGGGAGCGTTATAACCCCTTTCCGTTTTTTGTTTTTTTGCCTTCTGTGTCCCATTAGGAAGGTTTACCTTAATTTCCTGTTCTACAGCCAAAACAGGAAGTGAGAGGAAATCCTTGCAAATTAAGGGAATTCCTGAGATCCCCAGGTCACCAGAACTAGTGTCCGCATTGGAAGATTTACCCTGTATTCTGGGGAAACCCAAAATGTGGAATTTTCTTTTACTTTTACTTGCAATGATAATAGTAAATTGGACAAATAGAGAGGGTGAATCTCCCTGTTTGGGCCGAGGTAGCAACAGAAACATAGCAGGAGTTCTAACCCCTCTACACTCTACTTGAATAAAATAAAAATAGTTTTGCCCTTACTTATACTTTAATTCAGGGTTTACAGATGTAGATTCACCCCTTCACAGGTTCTGATTAACATCGGGGGCAATACCGGGTTCCAGAAATGCTCTTCCAGGCTTCTGGTTAGCCAAAAGTACTATTTCAGTTATGCCTTAAGTCTGAATGAGAAGCTATATTCTTATGGGGTTGATTTATTAAAGGCAAATAGACTGTGCACTTTGCAAAGTGCAGTTGCACTCTGCAAGTGCAGTTGCTCCAGAGCTTAGTAAATGAGGTAAAGATTCATTTTGCAAAGAATACCCAATCATGTGCAAGGAAAATAAAAAATAAATGCATTTTTGCTTGATTGCTTGCACATGATTGGATAATGGAGGTTAGCAGAGCTTCTGCTTATTTACTAAGTACTGGCGCAATTGCTCTTTTGCAAAGTGCACAGTCTATTTGTCTTTAGTAAATCAACCCCTATTTCTCTCAGTGACTTCATTATCATGATCTCCATAAATCTGCTCGCTTTTACATCAGAATCTTAACCTCCCTGTATAGTAGAAGTGCGTCTGTGTTTTCCTTGTTTATGCTTTACAACTTGAATAGATTACGAATCATCCCACACTAAGGTGTGTTGGACCCCTTTTGTAATTGTGGCAGCTGGTGTACAGAACAGGGAACTAATGTGCTGAGATATTGACAATGTCCTCAAGGGTTATAAAAAAGGGAATCAAACTCCTTCAAATAGGGCTGGTGTCTAAAAAGAAAGTCCCAATTATACAGCCAGATGACCCCATGGTTACATGCACCCTCAGTCGAAATCCCATGGCCATATGTACTTCATGTCAAAATCCCACAGTCACATTTTATTTACCCACAAAAAAGTACTGGCTGTTGGCAATGAGCAACCCCTGCTGGCTTCAGCTAATTGTATAGGCAGAGCATTATTATGCCAGCAATAACAAAGTTGACCCTTTGGAGTAGGGCTATAGTAGTATAGTACTGTAGATTAAGACAAGCTGGGGCCAGGGGCATTAATTCGACCTGTGGACATAGTAGAGGAGTACCTTTGCATGATGCTGCTGATATCATGGACCTGGGCATTACTGTGACATTGTGGACATAGAAGAACTGAGAAAATTGGAATGGAAATATTAGGTCAGAGCTGCATTTGGGGCTGTTATTGTTTAACAGTGGACATATTGGATCTAGGTATTAGTATGCCACTGTGTTTATGTTGGTGGATTTAACATGCTGAGAATAGATTGACTACCATGCACAGCAGCATTGGATTTTCAACTCTCCAGTTTTAGTACATTAACCCCATTGAGTTAGTGTGCATGCGCATTAAATCAGATACAGTGATACAGTGATCCCGGGAAATCACCCAGGACACAGCATCATCAGGTCTGAGGTCCAAAATGTGGGATAGTGCTGGCTAATCTAAACCAAATGCAATATTCCCCGCACACATGTTCCTCAAAATGGTGAGTGAAGAATGTTATCAGCACACCAAGGATTCCTCAAAAGGGTCCAAAGCTTTATTCACATGGTGCACATACGGCAAAGTTTCAGAGTCACACAGGGCCCCTTCATCAGGCAGGTATGGCTCTGAAACTTTGCCCTACGTGTACCATATGGCCATGTGAATAAAGCTTTGGACCCTTTTGAGGAATCCTTGGTGTGCTGATGACATTTCTTCACTCTCAGAGCTGGCTAATCTGGGACAGTTGTCGTTTGTGACCTTAAAGTGGTTGTTAACCCACTTCTATTAAATGCTCCCATCCTCTCTGCACCATTATAAGAATCGTCCCTGTGCCTGTGTTCTGTAACAAATCTGCCCAATTGTACCTGTGTGAGATTGTACCTCCCACCACTCAGCTCATTCCTCTCCTCTCTTCTGTCTCCAGTTCACATCTGTAGTGGGCGGGTCGAGCCCTCCCACTGATGTCAGCCAGGGAGCAGAGGGAGACAGGAAAGAGAGAGAGCGCAGAGCCACCGACAATCAGTTGAGCAGCAGGAGTGGGGCTCATACAGGTACAATCGGGCAGATTTTTTTTTTACAGAACACAGGCACAGGGACATTTATTATAATGGTGCAGAGAGGATGGGAGCAATTAATAGAAGATAGGTGAGAAGCAGGAGCGGGGGTGGGGGGGTTGCACTGGTACGAGCAGAAACGGGCATAGAGGGCAGGGGGAGAAGGACAAAGGAGACAGATAACAGGGCTGCGGATGACGGAGGCACGCAAACGGATCACGATGTTAGGGCTCAGCAGCCATGATTATCGTGGTCAGTTTGCAAAGGGCAGGGCATAGCCAGGCAGGATCAGCCAGGTATTTCAGGTGATACAAGGGTCCAATTGAGACAACACAAGCACTGTGCTGTATAACAGGCTTTAAGTGAACAGGATATTTATTACATTTTTGGGGTTAACTAACGCTTTAATGTAAATATCTAAGCAAATCAAAAATCACTTATCATTACTATCTAAATAACATGTAGGAGAATTTTTTATTTTTGTATGAGAAAATAAACTGACCCTGCAGCTGACACCTCTGTGTATTTCTATTGAAAGAATAAGTCAAACATACATCTTGATAAATGTGGTATGTTACAAGAGAACGCTAACCCAATGTTTGTCTTTGGCCCTCTTTTACAGGCTAGACTAGAAGAGTTCCAGAATCCAGTGTATCTCTCTCACACACCTTTGCTATATTTCAGAAGCTTTGGATTTTTGGCAAGAATGCAGAGACTTGTAAGATGCTGGAAGATTTAATTCCCTTGCCTGGAAGTGGAGAACTTGATGGCAGGACTGATCAATGCTGCTGTGAGTCAGCAAATTTATGGAAATGATTTAGTATGTAGATCATTATTACTTAGCCTTTGGTAGTGCTGGAGCAATAGTGTTGTGATTGAAAGTATAACCATGAACGGAGATGTATTTACAGTTTTTTCGCTTTAGGCCACATCACATAAATACAGGTATGCTTTAAATTAATAACTACGCAAGCTGTATGCTTTTGAAAGATTTATACATATCTTCTACTGTAGTATATTATCAAAAACTGCGGGCAAACTGACATTAATTAACCAGTAATATAGAAGTACAGGTAAAGGAAATCAGCCTTTTTCCCACAGCTGGTAGAGCACGTGGGGTGTAGTAGCCACACATCACCTAATTGAACCTTGTTTTTAAGGGGTTTTCTGCTTTACCCATAGACTTATGTAAGTTTCCTAAATGTCTCAGTAGTTAAAAGAATGTCTGCCAATTCAAGCAAGCTTCAGGTTTTCATGGTGTCACTCACCCTAAAGAAGCCCTCAAGTTTTGTATATGTTTCTCCTGCATGCTTGCAGGTAGGGTGCAGCGAAGTATGGCACTAGGGACGAGCTTCGAGTTCGAGTCGAACTCATGTTTGACTCGAACATTGCCTGTTCGCCTGTTCAGCGAACAGCGAACAATTTGGGGTGTTCACGGCAAATTCGAAAAGCCGCGAGCACCCTGTAAAAGTCTATGGGAGAAATCTCAAGTGCTAATTTTAAAAGCCTATATGCAAGTTATTGTCATAAAAAGTGTTTGGGGACCTGGGTCCTGCCCCAGGGGACATGTATCAATGCAAACATTTTTTTTAAAAATGGCCGTTTTTTCAGGAGCAGTGATTTTAATGATGCTTAAAGTGAAACAATAAAAGTGTAATATTCCTTTAAATTTCGTACCTGGGGGGTGTCTATAGTATGCCTGTGAAGGGGCGCATGTTTCCCGTGCTTAGAACTGTCCCTGCACAAAGTGTCATTTTTGCAGGAAAAAATTCAAAATATTTAAAATAACTCGCGGCTAATGAATTGTCAGCTCCCGTAACACAGAGAACAGTCATTCATTGAAAGTCATTGATAAAAAAAGTCAGGTCTGCTATGGATATTAAGGGGAACCCCACTTCAAATTTAAAAAAAAAATGTCGTGGGGGTCCCCCTAAATATCCATACCAGTCCCTTCAGGTCTGGGATGAATTTTAAGGGGAACCCTGGCCAAAAAAAAAAAATGGCGTGGGTTCCCCCTCAAAATCCATACCAGACCCTTATCCGAGCATGCAACCTGGCAGGCCGCAGGAAAAGAGGGGGGGACGAGAGTGCCCCCTCCTCCTGAACCGTACCAGGCCACATGCCCTCAACATTGGGAGGGTGCTTTGGGGGTCTGTGACCCCTCAAAGCACCATGTCCCCATCTTGATGGGGACAAGGGCCTCTTCCCCACAACCCTGGCCACTGGTTGTGGGGGTCTGCGGGCGGGGGGCTTATCGGAATCTGGAAGCCCCCTTTAACAAGGGGACCCCCAGATCCCCCCCCCCCTGTGTGAAATGGTAAGGGGGTACAAAAGTCCCCCTACCATTTCACCAAAAAAGTGACAACAATTTTAAAAATGACAGGAGACTGTCTTTGACTATTAAAATCTTCTTTCATCTTCTTTCTTCTGGTCTTCTTCCTTCTTCCTTTCTTCATCCTTCGGTTTCTCCATCTTCTTCATCCATCTTCTTCTTTCATCTCCAAATATGGAAATAGTTTCTTCACAGTAAGAGCTGTGAAAATGTGGAATAGACTCTCTCCAGAGGTGGTTTTGGCAAGCTCAGTAGATTGCTTTAAAAAAGGCCTGGATTCTTTCCTAAATGTACATGACTATAATATAACTGGGTACTAACATTTATAGGTAAAGTTGATCCAGGTAAAATCCGATTGCCTCTCGGGGGATCATGAAGGATTTTTTTCCCTGCTGTAGAAAATTGGAGCATGCTTTGCTGGGGTTTTTTGCCTTCCTCTGGATCAACTGTGGGTGAAGGATTGTGTATATGGGATTGTATTTTTTTGTTGTTGTTGAACTAGATGGACTAAATTTATTTAGTTACTCCCGAGATTCGTTTTTATTTATTTTGTTTTTCGTTAAAAATTGCATTCGTCTGAAAATCCAAATGAATTAAGGTCGAATCTGTCATTGAAGGCTTATGATGTCTGTCGAATGTTCAAAGAAGATTCGACAGAGCAGCTAAACTGTACGACGCCGTAAAGTTTAGCTGCTCCGTCGAATCTTCTTAGAACTTTCGACAGACACCATAAGCCAAAGATTTGACGTTTGTATGTTTTTCGCTGCTTTGTCGAATCTTTGTCGTTCATGTTGAATGTATATAGTTCAAACAGAAAATGGACTGGTGATAGTGATCACTGATCAGACAGGTAACAAGATAGGGTATATAAAATCTATATAGAATCTCAATCTATAATATAGAATCTTTAATAAAAAATCCTCCCCCACAACACTGGCAGCCATTGAGGCTATCACAACACTAACACAATAGCAGCAGATTATTATGAAAAAGTTAGGTTGAACTGTAGCTTGCTTCACTATTGTTCTGCTGCTGTGCTTATGCTTAATTGCTAAATAATTCAGGTTTTCTGACAAACGGACCAGCTAAGATTGACTGTCTTCTGAAATGATTCAGTGTGTGTGTCTCTCTCTGCTGGCAATCGTAAGTGAAAGTAAGTTGGCTGTACGTGTGTACTTAGTTCTAGCTATTTTACTGCTCCTCCTCTTTGGTTACAATCAGCCAATAACATTCATCATCATAATTATTTGATTTCTCTCTATGTTGAATCTTTTCTCTCTATGTCGAATCTTTTCTCTCTATGTCAAATCTTTTCTCTCCAGGTCAAATGTTTTCTCTCTATGTAGAATAATCTTTGAATAATAGAGTTAAGGTTAGGCACATTCGACCACAGGTTTGATAGACACAGATTGTTATTGTCAGAGTCATGTCAAATCTCCTATCTATATCGAACTGTTGTCACAACTAAAACGAAAATAAAGCATTTGTTTATGTCGCATCTTTCGTTTTTCGGATTCTGCACTTTCGTTATCGTTTGTTAAAACGATAACGAAAATACCTGAAATTCGGACAAAAATGCATTCGGACGAAAACGAATGCACATGTCTACTAAGCATACATTTCCCTACAAAAATTTCTGAGGGTGGTATCTAGGATTTAATTTCATAGCCAGTAAACTTCTTAAGGCCGCGTACACACGAAGGGACAATCCCGCGGGATTATCCTCTGGACTGAAGTCCAGCGGATAATCCCCTCGTGTGTGGGCGCCGGCGGACTTTTTGGCGCCAAAGTACGGCGGACTAAAGTTTCAGGTTTTGTTTTCAAATTATCCGCTGGACTTGGAAGTCCAGCGGACAATCCCGCCGTTAGTGGGCAAGTCCGCGGGACTTTTGAAATGAACGGACTTGCCGCTCATCGGCAAGTCCGTTCATTTAGCACGTGACTTCAGGTTACGTAGCTAGCGTAGGCAGTTACTGCCGCCGCGCTAGCTCCGTGACCTGGCATGGATTTAAAGGGAATCCCCACGCCGAAAAAACGGCGTGAGGGTTCCCCCCAAATCCATGTCAGACCCTCATCCGAGCACGCAGCCTGGCAGGCCAGGAAAGGGGTGGGGACGAACGAGCGCCCCCCCCCTCCTGAGCCGTACCAGGCCGCGTGCCCTCAACATGGGGGGTGCCCTGGGGAAAGGGGGGCCGTGCGGCCCCCCCACCCCAAAGCACCTTGTCCCCATGTTGATGAGGACAAGGGCCTCTTCCCGACAACCCTGGCCGTTGGTTGTCGGGGTCTGCGGGCGGGGGCTTATCGGAATCTGGGAACCCCCTTTAATAAGGGGGCCCCCAGATACCGGCCCCCCACCCTATGTGAATGAGTATGGGGTACGATGTACCCCTACCCATTCACCTAAGGTGTAAAATGTAAAGTAAAAAAAAACACCCACACTTTTGAAAAAATAGTTTATTGCACTGCTCCGGGGGTCTTCTTCCGTCTTGGGGGTCTTCTCGCCGGACTCCCCCGCCATTTACCAAGCTCTTTTACCGAGCGAGGGGAGTCCGGCTACCTTCTTCGTCGTCGCCGCCGTCTGGGGGTCTCGATCCGCCTTCGGGGGTCTTCTTCCGTCTTGGGGGTCTTCTCGCCGGACTCCTCCCCTCTCTTCTGCTCTTTTACCTAGCTCTTTCACGAGGGGAGGAGTCCGGCTACCTTCTTCGTCGTCGCCGCCGTCGTCTGGGGGTCTCGATCCGCCTTCGGGGGTCTTCCGGGGGTCTCTTCTGTTCTTGCGGCGGTCGTCGTCTTCCGCGCCGCCGGCGCCTTGTCCTTCTTCTTGTCCTTCTTGTTCTTCTTCTTCTTCCGATGTTGACCCGTCGCTGTCTCTGCCCGGAATGCCTGTGCCGATCTGCGCTCGGACTTATATAGGGACATGGGGGACAGGGTCACATGTTCATGTCACATGGTGACCCCGCCCCCTTGCGATGTCACAGTCCCAGCATCCTCCGGGACTGTGACAACACAAGGGGGCGGGGTCACCATGTGACATGTGCATGTGACCCTGTCCCCCATGTCCCTATATAAGTCCGAGCGCAGATCGGCACAGGCATTCCGGGCAGAGACAGCGACGGGTCAACATCGGAAGAAGAAGAAGAACAAGAAGGACAAGAAGAAGGACAAGGCGCCGGCGGCGCGGAAGACGACGACCGCCGCAAGAACAGAAGAGACCCCCGGAAGACCCCCGAAGGCGGATCGAGACCCCCAGACGACGGCGGCGACGACGAAGAAGGTAGCCGGACTCCTCCCCTCGTGAAAGAGCTAGGTAAAAGAGCAGAAGAGAGGGGAGGAGTCCGGCGAGAAGACCCCCAAGACGGAAGAAGACCCCCGAAGGCGGATCGAGACCCCCAGACGGCGGCGACGACGAAGAAGGTAGCCGGACTCCCCTCGCTCGGTAAAAGAGCTTGGTAAATGGCGGGGGAGTCCGGCGAGAAGACCCCCAAGACGGAAGAAGACCCCCGGAGCAGTGCAATAAACTATTTTTTCAAAAGTGTGGGTGTTTTTTTTTACTTTACATTTTACACCTTAGGTGAATGGGTAGGGGTACATCGTACCCCATACTCATTCACATAGGGTGGGGGGCCGGTATCTGGGGGCCCCCTTATTAAAGGGGGTTCCCAGATTCCGATAAGCCCCCGCCCGCAGACCCCGACAACCAACGGCCAGGGTTGTCGGGAAGAGGCCCTTGTCCTCATCAACATGGGGACAAGGTGCTTTGGGGTGGGGGGGGCCGCACGGCCCCCCTTTCCCCAGGGCACCCCCCCTGTTGAGGGCACGCGGCCTGGTACGGCTCAGGGGGGGGGGGGGGGCGCTCGTTCGTCCCCACCCCTTTCCTGGCCTGCCAGGCTGCGTGCTCGGATGAGGGTCTGACATGGATTTGGGGGGAACCCCCACGCCGTTTTTTCGGCGTGGGGATTCCCTTTAAATCCATGCCAGCTTGCGGAGCTAGCGCGGCGGCATTTACTGCCTACGCTAGCTACGTAACCTGAAGTTACGTTCGAAATGAACGGACTGCTCCGTGTGTGGGCAAGTCCGTTCATTTTCAAAAGTCCCGCGGACTTTTGGCCGGCGGATTATCCGCTGGACAAGTCCGTGCGTGTGTGGGCAAGTCCACACCCTCGGAAAGTCCAGCGGACCTAGCCGGGAAAGTCCAGCGGATTGTCCGCTGGACTTAGGTCCGCCGGGAAAAGTCCGACCGTGTGTACACCGCATTAGAGTTTATGATGTGGTATACTGGGTAGAGTGCTGGAGTATAAATAGTTTTTATGGGGAGCCACTAGGGGTTTGTCCTGGTAAGTGTCTGAGGACCTGTCTGAAGAAAGATGTAGGCTGTAAGGCTCCATCTCTGAGATCTAGCCCCAAGGGGGAAGCTGGGGCGGGGGAGGTGCAGGACTTTTTGTACTAATCGCTTTTCCGGTCTAAGGTAAAAATATAGGCTACTTCTCGACTTTCTCTCGCTCTCCTCATTTATCAAATGTTCTGTTTGCAACTAAGGATTGTGCTGTCACCTGGGACTTGGTTGACTGAAGAATATAAATATGGAATTGACTGAATGTTCAAGTAAAGCATTGAAAAGCTTTCTGCTTCTAGAGTCTTCCTCTTCCTCACTTCTATGTGGAATGACTCCTGGTCAAGGGTTTGTGTGGGCTGCTCTGAAACTCATTTGGCCGCTAGTGGGGCGCTTTTAACCCCCCGCTGGTGGCCAAAAAAGGGTTAAAACCATCCGCACTGCTGGTGGTTTGGCGGTGCTGCCCATTGATTTCAATGGGCAGGGGCGCTTTAGGTGCGGTGTGTACACCGCTCCTACAGCGCTGCAAAGTCCTGCAAGCGCACCGCTCCAGTGTGAAAGCACTCAGGTTTTTACACGGGAGTGAGAGGAGAGGCTCTTTACAGGTTCCTTGCAGGCGCAATTTTTAGTGCTATAGCGCCTGCAAAGCGCCTCAGTGTGAAAGCAGCGTGAGATCTACCAACAACTATGTAGTGCAAGGGTCTGCTTGATTGTATATACATTGATTGGATAGATAAGGTAAGTCCTTACATTACATAGTTTTGGTAGATCTAAAGTTAATTGCACTGTACAGTCAAATTGTAACATGTATTTTGTGCCTCAACAAGCACAAAAGTCCTCAGATGCTTCAGTGAGGGAAATCTTCACTCTTTGTAGAGCATACTGTCAAGTAATGATGGTCGAACGGTTCAGGCCGAGCATCGGTTCAGCCCAAACAGCGCCCGTTCGGGTGTTTGTTGAACACCCAAATTTGCAGGGCGCTTGGCGGGATATTCGCCTGCCGAGTGCCCCACAATGCACTGTGTGCTGCACAGTGTATTATAAGCCCTGATTGGCTAAAGCACTGCACCTAACTGCTGGCCAATTAGGTCAAAGCAGCATCCTTAACAACAGATGAGTTATCAGCTGTCAGCAGGCTTCCCAGCTGACAGCTGAATGAAAAAAAAAAAAACATTGTCAGCAATACAAAAAAGTGAAAAAAAATGGTGTGGGGGTGAAACATTTTTGGATTATGTTTTTGATTTTAGTTGAACTTAAGTGGTTGTAAAGGATGACATTTTTTTTAACTTAATTCTATGCAGTAAGATAAAAATCCTTCTGGTAGCAGCAGCCTCTCTCAGGCCCCTTAATATTTACCTGAGCCCCTTCTCGATCCAGCTATGTTGCAGGAGTGTCTCGTCTGCCCAGGACCACGCTCCTCATTGGCTGAGACAGCAGCACGATATCATTGGTTCCCGCTGCTGTCAATCAAAGTCAGTCAGCCAATGAGGAGAGAAAGGGGACAGAGTGAGCCCGCCGCTCCGTGCCTGAATGGACACAGGGAGCTATGGCTTGGCTCGGGTGCCCCCATAGCAAGCTGCTTGCTGTGGGGCCACTCAACAAGAGGAGCACCAAAGATGGACCCTAGAAGAGGAGGATCTGTGCAAAACCACTACATAGAGCAGGTAAGTATAAAAACTTTAACTAAACTAAAAACGTTAACTTTTAACAAAAAAAATAAAAACTAGACTTTAGTATCACTTTAGGCCGGGGGTCAGCAACTTGTAGATAGCGATCTACCAGTAGATTGCGAACAGGTGACTGGTAGATCGCGGTCTGGACTTGCTGACCCTCTATTTCAGAGCATCAGAGTACAATGCAGAGGGACTACTTGTAAAGTTGGAGGTGTAGGGGGGAGCAAGTGCTGCATAAGCCGATGCCTCCTCTGTAGTGCCAGCTCCTGTCCCATGCAAAGTGATACCAACTACACTCCACCTCTTATCCCGGCTAGTGTTCTCCAGAGTGGTGCCAGCAGCAGAAAAGTAGAAACCTTCAGGTCAGTGTGAAGCATTGCACTAGGCATAATAGTATAGGGCTGCTTTTTACACTGATGCAGATGCACTGCGCTGCACCCACCGTGTAGGTAAACCGCAGCACATCAGTGTGAAAGCAGCCTTATAGGGGACTTAGAACAGTTGGGGGGTGGTAAAACCTGGTTAAAACATGTTTTTATCACCCCTTCCCCAACTGCACCCCCTTTAGCTGCAGTAGCCAGGGGTGTACAGCCACAGCAGGAGTTATACGCCCTATCATGGTTTGGTGGGTGTAGCACTTGACAAGCATGGCCCATTCAAGTGAATGAGCCCCCCTCCCAACTTTACGTGTGAATGAGCCCTAAGGGCCCTAAGGGCTCATTCACAAGTGCAGGAGGCACTGCTGCTCCTCTGAAAGTGATCTATGTGTGTTTGACAGGTGGTGAGGTGGTGATATGTTGCCTCCTCACCACCTGATTTAAACCCACGATTGCCATGTAATGCACACGATTGTGACATAGTCGTACAGCAATTCAAGGTTTAAGGCTGGGTTCCCACCGTTGCGAATTAGGTGTGGGTTCCCTGAATCCAATTTGCAATTGCAGGAGATTTTGACCATCTCTCTATGGAGCCAGTTCACATATCTCTGCTGCGGCTCCGGTGCAAATTTTCACAGGAGCCTATGCGTCTTTTGGTCCGTTTCAGATTTAAATTCAGCCCAAAATTCGGGCTGAAATTGGACCTGAAATGGTAAACGGGGACACACTGTGAGCCGCATGCGGCAATGGTGTGAACCCAGCCTTAATCAAGTGAGGAGGGGACAATGTGCTCAGTGATCTTTGACTTCTCCCATGCTGTTCAGGTAGATCCCCACCTCTTAAAGGTTGCCTACCCCTGCTTTAGACTTGAATGATGTATTAATAACTACAGAGCTGCAAAAACATGTCTCTTTTATATCTGCTTAGGGTTCAGCTTTTAACCACTTGCTTACTGGGCACTTAAACCCCCCTTCTATACAGACCAATTTTCAGCTTTCAGCGCTGTCGCATTTTGAATGACAATTGCGCGATCATACAACACTGTACACAAATGACATTTTTATAATTTTTTTCCCCCAAAAAGAGCTTTCTTTTGGTGGTATTTGATCACCTCTGCGATTTTTATTTTTTGTTAAAAAATCTTTAAAAGACCGAATAAAAAATAATTTTTTTCTTTTAAATTTTGTTATAAAAAGTTTAAATGGGTAATCTTTGTCCGTCATTGATGTATGCTGATGAGGCGGCAGTGACGGGCACCGATAGGTGGCAATGATGGGCACTGATGGGTTACACTGATAGGCAGCACTTTTAGGTTGCACTGATTGGCAACACTGGTGGGCATTGATAGGTGGCACTTGTGGGCATTGATAGGTGGCACTTGTGGGCATTGACAGGTGGCACTTATGGGCATTGACAGGTGGCACTTGTGGGCATTACATGAGGCATTATTGCCTCTGACTTTTCGGGACCGATGTCCCTTTAAAATGAGCCGGTGACCGGCTTTTTTTTTTTCTCCTCCGCTGTCAGCGTGAGGAGAAAAAAAAACCATCATCGAGCTTTTGTTTTCATCATGTGATCAGCTGTCATTGGCTGATCACATGGTAAGGGGCCGGGACCCGCCCCTTACTCGCAGGGTGCGTCCACAGGGGAGGACAGCCTCCCGGGAATTGAGATCCGCGCTGTGGCCGTCATTTGGCCATAGCGCGGATGTAAAGTGGTTAACCGCTTCAGCCCCAGAAGGATTTACCGCCTTCCTGACCAGAGCACTTTATGCGATACGGCACTGCGTCGCCTTAACTGACAATTGCGCAGTAATGCGACGTTGCACCCAAACAAAAATGTCCTTTCTTCTTTTCCACAAATAATGCTTTCTTTTGGTGGTATTTGATCACCTCTGCGGTTTTTATTTTTTGCGCTATAAACAAAAATAAATTAAAAAAAAGCAATTTTTACTTTTTGCTATAATAAATAACCCCCAAAAATATATAAAAAACTAATTTCTTTCTCAGTTTAGGCCGATATGTATTCGTATTTTTGGTAAAAAAAAAAACAAAAAAACGCAATAAGCATATGATGATTGGTTTGCACAAATGTTATAGCGTCTACAAAATAGGGGATAGATGGAATTTTTATTATTATTTTTTTTTTAAATTAGTAATGGCAGCGATCTGCGATTTTTATCATGACTGCAACATTATGGCGGAAAACATCAGACACTTTTGACCTTATTTTGGGACCATTGTCATTTATACAGCGATCAGTGCTATAAAAATGCACTGATTACTGTGTAAATGACACTGGCAGGGAAGGGGTTAAACACTAGGGGGCGATCAAGGGGTTAAGCAGAGCTGATCTGCCCTATAAGCTAAGTACGCCAGCTGCGTAGGGCCCCTCAAATTACTCGAGGCCCCGCCTGTCAGCCCGCCCACCGTTTGCATTGCTTTAGAATTGTTAGCTCTGTCTAGTTTGAGTCCCTGCATTTTTGACATGTTCTGTCCCCGCCCATTGGCCCGCCCACCTTCTATCAGACCTGTAGAATATAGTCTAGGAGGGAAGTGGTACAGGTGGTGGGCGGGCCAGTGGGCGGGGATAGAAGCCATCAGAAGATGCCAAAACATTTCGGGACTGCATCCTTGGCAGAGCTAAGGATACTAAAGCAATGCATGTGGTGGGCGGGCTGACAGACTGGGACAGAAGCAGACTGAAAATGCAGAGACTAAACCCAAGAACACAGAAGAACTACAGGTACAAAGCAACTATGTTCTGCTCTTTTCAGCTGAGCACTATGGATAAGTTTGCTAAATAGGAGAGTACTGAAAATATTTGTAAAGTGACTTTGTGCTATTAGGTGAATTATAGCACAGGGCTATATGTATTTCCTTTTAGCTAACTATTATGTCAGGTTCACACCAATGCGTTTGCTGTGACTCGCATTTGTATGGGTGCAGAACTTTAGGGGTCGCTGCAGTCGTATTTGGAGAGGTGGAAGGAGGTGGAAAGAGGCGATCGGCAGCTCTATGGTGCCTGTGTGGGCGGCGGGATCTCCCTGGGGCTTGTCGTACTCTCTCGAGTTTTAGTGTATACAGTGGAGAGGAGAAAGGAGGGGCCTCTGACCCGGGCAGGTATCAGTTTCACTTTCACTCTGCTTGAAGACTGTTGCTGATGCCCGGATCAGAGGCCCTCCCCTCTCCGCTGTATACATTCGGAGATAGAACTACTAGCTCCAGGGAGATCCCCCTGCCTGTGGACACCATAGAACTGCCGATCGCCGCCTCCCACCTCCATCAGCCAGGTACAGGGGAACCTCTGCAGGGGGGGGGGGGGGGGGGGTGGTCATGTTTGGGGACCCTGATGTAAAAGGGGGGGCTTTCTGGGGACTCTAATGTAAGGAAGGGGCCCCCTGGGGACACTGATGTAAGAGGGGGGCCTCTGGGGACACTAATGTAAGGACGGGGCCCTCTGGGGACCCTGATGTAGGGGGAGGCTCTCTGAGGACCCTGATGTAAGTAGGGAGGCTCTCGGGGGACCGTGATGTAAGGAGGGGCTTTCTGGGGACCCTGATGTAAGGGGATGCTCTCTGGGGACCCTGATGTAAGTAGGGAGGCTCTTTGGGACCCTGATGTAAGGAGGGGCTTTCTGGGGACCCTGATGTAAGGGGAGGCTCTCTGGGGACCCTGATGTAAGGGGAGGCTCTCTGGGACCCTGTTGTAAGGAGGGGCTTCCTGGGGACCCTGATGTAAGGGGATGCTCTCTGGGGACCCTGATGTAAGTAGGGAGGCTCTTTGGGACCCTGATGTAAGGAGGGGCTCTCTGGGGACCCTGATGTAGGGGGAGGCTCTCTGAGGACACTGATTTAAGGGGGCTCTCTGGGGACCCTGATGTAAGGGGAGGCTCTTTGGGGATCCTGATGTAAGGGGAGGCTCTCTGGGGATCACTGCATCACGGGTCAGTTAGAGGGCCCCTTAGCAGAATTTTGTTTAGGGCCCTCAGGGAGGTCAGGATCGGCACTGGGGTTAAGTGTGTCCTAGGGAGTGATTCTAACTGTGGGGGGTTATCTCACTAGAACATGACGGAGATCACTGCTCCTGATGACAGGGAGCAGTAGATTTCTGCCATGTTAGATTGTAAGCTCTAACGAGTAGGGCCCTCTGATCCCTCCTGTATTGATTTGTATTGTAAGTGTACTGTCTGCCCTCATGTTGTAAAGCGATGCGCAAACTGTTGGCGCTATATAAATACTGTATAATAATAATAATAATGTTGTTAGGGAGAACAGGGAAATGCCTTGTTTACATAGGCACTTCCTATGTCACTTCCATGGCACTTCCTCCGGCACAGTGGTGTAGTGGTTAGCACTCTCGCCTAGCAGTAAAAAGGGTCGCTGGTTCGAATCCCAACTACGACACTACCTGCCTGGAATTTGCATGTTCTCCCTGTGCCTGCGTGGGTTTCTTCTGGGTACTCCGGTTTCCTCACACACTCCAAAGACATGCTGGTAGGTTAATTGGCTTCTGTCCAAAATTGGCCCTAGTATAGGAATGGGGACCTTGGATTGTGGGCTCCTTGAGGGTAGACACCGATGTGAGTGTACAATGTACAGGGATAGGGGCAATTGTAGACACTCACTCAGGTTGAACTGGATGGACTGGTGTCTTTATTCAACCTTACTATGTAACTATCTATGTAACTTCCCCGTTCTGTGGCTGCGTTACACGATCGCGGGCCCCCGGTGGACACTGAGTCCGCGGGACCCACGGAGTACACGTACTCTGTACGCCCATTTTCCCAGCCGTGCCATTGTGTACATAGCCGTGTGCTGGTCGGCATGTGGTTAAATAATGATGTGATTTTGTAATGCCGACATCTGCCCTATAATGTGAATTTTAATAATAAGTCTATTCTTTTATATCTAACTGGCATGGGGCACTGAAGGCAGCATTATTATTTTGTATACTTTGCACATTTTGTATTTTTTTTCCCCTAAAACCAGTTGCCCAAAAGAACACGTACTCCTATTTCCACAAAATTCCTATTTTTATTCTTGTTGCCCATATTAGTTCTGTTTTTTTTTGTTCACCATATTTTAACATTCATTATTTTTCTCCCCAGGCTTTTTATTATTCATGTAAACCCCAAAGGATTTTTGTGCTTTTTTTTTAACCAATGTTTCAGAACGGAGTCCTTTAATTTTTGGGTACGTATCGGGGCATTTAAGGCACTTTTTTTCCTGCCTGAACAAATTACAAAATAGCACATCTGATGGCCCAGATCTTTTCTGTAAGCTAAAGCTCCATTAGAATAAAGTAATTATCTCTCCTTTGTTCGCAAGGAGCCAGCTGCTTCTCAGAGGTAATAGAATTTATGCAAATCTGCTTGTTAAGGTAGCAGGAGGATCCATCCAATTGTACATTCTGAGCGGGGAGCTTTGTGTATGTGAGGGGAGGTCAGTGACGGACCTACGGGAGCAGCGCTTAAGTGCAGGACCCATTCTGACATCTCCTGACTGTATGTGATCCAATATTTCTAGGTATTTGCAGAAACATGACTTTAATAACGTCAAATGGAAAATATTAGCGGGTAAAGAGTGGCGCTGTGGTCTCAGTGCCTGCTGAAGTGCTCCACCACCCCCCACCACCTCTCGTATATCACTGAACAATCAGGAGGTAAAAGAAACAAGTGGCTTTTTCAATTTCTGTAAATGGCTCTGACAGGAAATGAACCCACAAGATTACATACTAAAGACCAACATATTGACCCCTGTGTGCAATCCCTTCATAGCTTCCAATTACAGTGTTACTTCTATCTGCCACCAGCTGGAAAGCTCCTGTGATTTCTTCCTGACAAGTGTGAAATGAATAACCATTCTCTATGTTTCGGTGTAATATACACAGTGTGTGGGCTAATGCTGCCAGACAGAATATCACTTTATGACAAGTCTTGGGTAAACTGACAGCCTTCGGAGTGCGGGGGCTTCGTCCACGCAACCTTTCACCAGCTGGAGGCGTTGACGCACTTCAGTAAAAGCATGGGTCATGTATTGAACTGGCTTTTTCGCTTAAAGCTAAATTCAGGTTATGGATATTTGTGTATAGTTACATTGGTCCAGCTCGGACCAATGCAACTACATATACCATACCTGTGGGATCCCCCTGGAAGCTGGAAATTCCTGTAGTAGGCACATTACTACAGTGATGCTATGGAAGGGTTCCCCCAAGGTTTTTTTTTTTTCTCCGCAGCAATATAGTAGGGATCAAAAAAACGTATTGGTTGATAAAATGCTTTATTGACAAAGTGAGATTCAATATCATGTTCCAATTAAAATATGAGCTCTGGTTACCGAATCAGTACATTTCCAAGTATAGCAATGGACACAATACAAAAGTAATTGTTACATAAGTGTGAGCCATATAGATATGATGCGTTTTGACCTATGCAGTCGTGGTCTTCTTCAGGGGGATAATTTGCTCTGAGGAAATACATCAAACAACTCAGAACGTTTCAGGACATTTCATCATATATTAACTTCTATATATACACAACAATAATATATTTACCACTGAAAAATGAAATTAAGAATCAGATAACCAAAAATGTAAAATTTCATTGAGTGATCCATCCTCGCCTTCCCAGGAAAGGACGACAGCCGAGAAGGGCTTGAAAGAAGCTACACTTTTGACACCCTTAGAGGAAACAGAGAGGCAGCACCTGCAGCATAATCCCAAGTTAGGACAATATATCAAAATAAAGTCAAAATTCAAACCCTATTCAGACTAAAACAATGCCAGACAAATTGTAAAAGTTTTTCCAGTGTTTATATTCATTAGAAGAAATTCTATCATGTGGTATATGAACAAAGCTACTTAAAAATTTGACAATTATATTAAATTAAAAATATATTAAACAGTGAGTGTGTGTTTATTATTAATATGAAAAAATGACCAAAAACAGGGATGATGTAATAAAAATATTGGCCACACAAAATATTGACACTTTGGGCCCAATTAGGACATTTTTACTTAGGGGTGTACTCACTTTTGTTTCCAGCAGTTTAGACATTAATGGCTGTGTGTTGAGTTATTTTGAGGGAACAACAAATTTACACTGTTATACAAGCTGTACACTCACTACTTTACAATGTAGCAAAGTGTCATTTCTTCAGTGTTGTCACAAAATATTTACTAAAATGTGGGGGGTGTAATCACTTTTGTGAGATACTGTATATATATATATATATATATATATATATATATATATATATATATATATATATATATATATATATATATATATATATATATATGTGTGTGTGTGTGTGTATACATATATATATATATATATATATATATATATATATATATATATATACGGTATATAGCCACTATTTAACCATTGCTGCAATATACTGGCTGTCTGCACTAACAACTAAGCTGCTATATGTCATACAATGCACAAATAGTGAGTAATATACTGTATATAAAAAATAATAATTTGGAGAGTACCTGTATAATACAGTTACCTAATTAGCTATTAGGGTGCAATGTATTGTTAATTACGTAATTGCTATATGTGTTACAATGCACAAAAAGTAAGCAAAAATAGTAATTTGGAGATTGTTATTTGTATGGAGCCATTAGGGTACAATATATTGGCTTTTTGCACTAATAACTAAGCAGCTCCATGTGATCCAATCCATTGCTGGTGAGTATTATACTCAAGGACAGTGACGTGAAGTCTGCCATGGAGATGCAGCCAATGACAGTGCAGGCAGACTACTATGCACATAGCCCTGCAGTGTCAGGACAGCCATATATACCAGCACAATACATTCCAGTCCTGTGATGGATATGTACTGACTTAGTACTGCATAGTGACAGAGGATCACACATCACAATGCTTCAATGCACAACACCTCCTCTGCCCAACCTTTCCCAGACCCCCCATTTACCTTTAATCTGACTCTCATAGTCTGCAGTTCTCTCCCTCCTTGGTTTCCCATGTGATGCCATCCTTCTGATCCTTCTGATCTGCTGTCAGTGGCAAATCATAGTAAACAGCAGCTGAGAATAGCGGTGGGTGCAGCTAGCAGGGTCCCATCCACACTAACAGTCCTCTGACTATCCTACTTCTGGGGTGGTTGGGTGTCCTGTGGCTAGGACAGTGCAGGCTTGGTGGGGGGGGGGGGGTGTCCTTGGAGGAGGTAGTGCTATTGGGCAATCTGACAGCAGGACATGGTGGGGCTCCAGGTAGAGGCAGTGCTGCATGCAGTAAGTGCCCCGGGGGGCGAGGAGTTGTCAGTGAAGTACAGATCGGTCAGGAGGGGTAGAGTGGAGAGAATGACTGAGACTGATCAGAGACGCGCAGGGAAGTGTATGCGGAGCGGAGGGGCAGCTGTCAGTGTCAGAGTCTAAGGCCCCATGCACACGAGACGCCGGAGCAAACTCTGCTGAACGCATGTTTTTAAAAAGTTGAAACCGGCGTTTAGAAACCCCCGCTTTGTCGCGTTTGCATGCCACGTTTAGCCGTGCTTTACTACGTTTGCGCATAGAAGCGTTTATAAGATAACATCATAAGACCCTCCCCAAGCTCAAAAAACTGTATTATTTAACTATTTCAGCCATTTTGTGTGACCAGAGTGAGTAGCAGCAGCTGTGAGAGCAGCAGTGTACTTGTATTTAGCATGTCACTTGCCACGTCACCTGCCACAAGTTGTGGATTTTCCACTTGCCACGTCACTTGCCACATCACCTGCCACAAGCTGTGGATTGTCCACTTGCCACGTCACTTACCACATCACCTGCCACGTCACTTGCCACGTCACCTGCCACAAGTTGTGAATTGTCCACTTGCCACGTCACTTGCCACATCACCTGCCAAAAGTTGTGGATTGTCCACTTGCCACATCACTTGCCACATCACCTGCCACGTCACTTGCCACGTTACCTGCCACAAGTTGTGGATTGTCCACTTGCCACATCACTTGCCACGTCACTTGCCACGTCACCTGCCACATCACCTGCCACAAGTTGTGTATTGTCCATTTGCCACGTCACTTGCCACGTCACCTGCCACAAGTTGTGGATTGTCCACTTTCCACGTCACTTGCCATGTCACCTGCCACGTCACTTGCCACGTCACCTGCCACGTCACTTGCCACGTTACCTGCCACAAGTTGTGGATTGTCCACTTTCCACGTCACTTGCCATGTCACCTGCTACATCACCTGCCACAAGTTGTGGATTGTCCACTTGCCACGTCACCTGCCACAAGTTGTGGATTGTCCACTTGCCACGTCACTTGCCACTTCACCTGCCACGTCACTTGCCACAAGTTGTGGATTGTTCACTTGCCACGTCACTTTCCACATCACTTCCCATGTCACCTGCCACGTCACCTGCCACAAGTTGTGGATTGTCCACTTGCCACGCCACTTGCCACGTCACCTGCCACAAGTTGTGGATTGTCCACTTGCCACGTCACTTGCCACATCACCTGCCACAAGTTGTGGATTGTCATTTGCCAGGTCACTTGCCACGTCACCTGCCACAAGTTGTGGATTGTCCACTTGCCACATCACCTGCCACAAGTTGTGGATTGTCCACTTGCCACGTCACCTGCCACAAGTTGCTTGTTCAAATCTAACAACATATGGGTCAAATTCCAATTATACTTCGGATAACAGCATTTCTAGTGGTGTATTGGATTGGATCAAGGGCTCATTAGGGTATATAAATTGTCTATGAATCATTGCAAGCAATTACAATTGTTTAAAATATTTTTTTAATGGTTTTCATCATTTGCCATAATTTTTGAGATTTTTAATGTAAAAAAAATAGGGCACCTTTAAAAAGGCTTATAAACGAAAACACGGCTAAACGCGGTACCGGCATTTTTGCCGCGTTTAGCCACATCTGGCGTCGGAAACGTGGAAAACGTTTGCGTCTGAACCCATTTTTTTGCTTCTGGAAAAACAAGGTTAAACGCAACTGCCTAAAAATGACAAAAAACGAGACTGTGTACATGGACACATAGGATAACATTGAATGAGTTGAAAAAAGTGTCCAACTGCCTCTGAACGTGCATTTAACAGCATCTTGTGTTCATGGGGCCTAAGAGAGAGAGACTGAGTGCATACTGAGTCCACAGCGCTAGCAGTTAAGTTAGCCTTAGCCGGCCAGAATCACAGAGGCGCGGCTCAAGCCTTCCGTAATTAACCACGCATCGCATAGTCCACAGCACAATGAGCGGAGGCTCGGAAACAGGAAGTGGTGCAGAAAAAAGCACCGCCTCCTTCCTCTGATCCTCGCCAATCAAAACAGCACTTTTTAATGAATAGCTTGGGGGGGGGGGGCAGCGCCCATTCACCCCCTATGGATAGGCCGCCACTGTTAGTAGAGAAGATAAAGGCAGATATCTCTTTCCAGAAAGCTTCAAGTTTCGGCAGTGTCACCATATGTGGCTGATGGAGCCTATGCACCCGCACTTCCTCCAACATAATGAGGATTGGGTGCCAGGGTAGCAGTTATATAATACTTGTAGTGTAAGGTACCAACTGTGTACTACCGTTTTGAAATGTTTCCCAGTGTGATATACAGCAGGACATTTTCTTGGGTCGTCAGAGGGCTTGACGCCATTGCTGTATTGTGTATGTAGCTCCTAAATCATGTTCCCATAACTTCATGGCTAGTGGTTTGTCCGGGAGAATCTTAGAACACAAGGCTGTGTTGATCAGGGAGATCCCCTCTTTAGAGAGTTAAGTAGCGTGTATATTGAATTTAGTAGGGGGTCATCCCCTTTCTTTGAGGTGGAGAGGAGATGGCGGATTTGTAAGTACTTATAGAAGTTTTTATGAGGGATGTCAAATGATTTGGTAAGGTCCTGGAAAGAGAACATTCGTTGATGGTCAAATAGTTGAACCAGACGCTCAAGACCTCAGCTCACCCAGGAGGTGATGCCCAGGTCCGGGATAAGCAGGGTTAATGCTGAAAGTGGAGTGTTTGAGTCAATCGTTTTGTGGGTTTTCTTAGAAAGCTTTAGGATAGAGAGCCAAGTTCGGAGGGTAGTGTTGGCTGTTCCCAAAAAGGACCTGGGGATTCTGCGGGTGGGCGTAGTGGCTCCTAGCAGAGCCCGGAGGTCATAGGATAGATCTTGTTGTTCAATTTGGATCCATCTCTTGTCTCTTGTGGGGGACCACCAGAATTTTGTTTGGTCCAAAATAGAAGCCGTGTAATATTTAGCAAGAGCAGGAGTGCCCAGTCCCACATGGGAGACAGGTGTAAACATTGACTCTTTCTGCACTCTTGCTCTTTTATTATTCCATAGAAAGGTGTTCACTATTTTTTGCAGGGTCAGTTGCTAATATAGTAAGGGGAATGGTTTTAAAAAAAATATATAACGCGTGTGGGAGGATGAGCATTTCAGTGAGAGCTATTTTGCACAATGCTGTGACTTTAGAAAGGTCAGAGAGTCTACTGAGCAAAAATGATAATTTGTCCTGAAAATATGTCTTCCTGGGGATTTCAATTTCATACTCAAGTATGTTATTTGAGAGTGCACCCATGAGAAAGAGGAAACCAATGAGACTTGTTTTTGAAGTGATAGAGAAAGTTTTAGTGGCAGCATGAATGATTTAGAGTCATTAACTTTGTATAAGTATATTAATCCAAACTCTTTTTAAACGTGTTGGAGGGCAGGTATAGAGTAGAGGGGGTCTGTTAGGGTGAGAAGAATGTAATCTGCGTATAACCCGTTTGTATGCTCCAACCATTGGGCCTTTTATTGATGAACATGCACGGATAGATCCTGCCAACGGCTCAATGACTAACGCAAAAATGAGAGGGGATAAAGGGCATGCCTGCCTGGTGCCGTTTGTGATGGTGAATAGGTCTGACAGCATACCAGAGATCGATACTTTAGTACTAAGATTAGAGTACAAAGCTAGTATGGCTTGCCCAAAAGGTCCTGTTATCCCAAACGTAGTCAAAACTTGTTTGCCCCAATGTACACGATCAAACACCTTCTCTGCATCTAGAGAAAGGAGCAGAGAAGGCGTCTGATAATTTTCTGCCCACTGGATCAAGTTAACCACTTCAGCCCCGGACCAATTTGCAGCTAAAGGACCAGGCCCCTTTTTGCAATTCGGCACTGCGTCGCTTTAACTAACAATTGCGCGGTCATGCGACGTGGCTCCAAAACAAAATTGGCGTCCTTTTTTTCCCACAAATAGAGCTTTCTTTTGGTGGTATTTGATCGCCCCTGCGGTTTTTATTTTTTGCGCTATAAACAAAAATAGAGCGACAATTTTGAAAAAAATGCAATATTTTTTACTTTTTGCTATAATAAATATCCCCAAAAAATATATAAAAAAAAATTTTTTTTCCTCAGTTTAGGCCGATACGTATTCTTCTACATATTTTTGGTAAAAAAAATCGCAATTAGCGATTATTGATTAGTTTGCGCAAAAGTTATAGCGTTTACAAAATAGGGGATAGTTTTATAGCATTTTTATTAATATTTTTTTTTTTATTAGTAATGGCGGCGATCAGCGATTTTTATTGTGACTGCGACATTTTGGCGGACACATCGGACATTTTTGACACATTTTTGGGACATTTGTCATTTATATAGAATTCAGTGCTATTTAAATAGCACTGATTCCTATGTAAATGACAGTTGTAGTGAAGGGGTTAACCACTAGGGGGCGGGGATGAGTCAGTGTGACGTGTTGTGTTTATTTTACTGTAGGGGGGCGTGGCTGTACGTGTGACGTCATTGATCGGCGTTCCCGATGACAGGGAACCGCCGATCACTGACAGTCAGTGTAGGAAGCGCGGGGAGAGGTTTGTTTACATAGACCTCTCCCCGTTCTTCAGCTCCGTAACCCGATCGCGGGATACCAGCGGCGATCGGGTCCGCTGGTCCCGCGGCCGGGGTCACGGAGCTCCCGACCGGGTCGCGAGCGCGCCGCTAGCGGCGCGCGCGCGACCCACGGGCAGGCACATGCACGATCACGTACAGGTACGTGATTCTGCCTGCCTGTGCCATTCTGCTGACGTATATCTGCAGTGGCCGGTCGGGAAGCGGTTAATTATTCTTCTGGTGCTATCGGGAGCTTGACATCCTTTAATAAACCCCACTTGATCTGGGTGTACCAAAGTGGCTTTTAGGGGTTGGAGTCTGTTGGCCAACAATTTGGCGTAAATTTTAATATTGCTATTTAGTAATGAGATGGCCCTAAAGTTTGCAGGGTTTAAGAGTGATTTCCCTGGTTTAGGAATTGGAGTGCCTCCAAGGTTTCTTTGGGGAAAAAGCCTGTTTGTGCCGCTTGGTTGGCTGTTTTTTATCGAACTGGCTGATGTCCCCTCGAATTTGGTCCGTGTGTACTAGGCTTTAGATTTGATTTCCCTTTGGAAGTATCTCACCAAAAATGAAATTTTTGTTGCAGGGAATGCCCAAAATCTGACTTGCATCTTAGTGCAGAGACTTCTGGGAAAATCAGTACGCCAATCACACATGAAGGAAATTTAATTTTCAGGGAGCTTTCTGTACACCATCTGTGTATAGAATGCCTCCAGGGAGCAGGGATGAGCTTTATTCGCAGCAAATTCGAAAGTCGCGGAACACCCTTTAAAAGTCTATGGGGGAAATCAAAAGTGCTAATTTTAAAGGCTTATATGTATGGTATTGTCATAAAAAGTGTTTGGGGACCTGGGTATCAATGCGATTTTTTTTTTAAAAACTGCCATTTTTTCGGGAGCAGTGATTTTAATAATGCTTAAAGTGAAACAATAAAAGTGTAATATTCCTTTAAATTTCATACCTGGGGTGTGTCTATAGTATGCCTGCAAAGGGGCGCATGTTTGACAAAGAATTGTCTTGTATGTATTGTATACTGTGTACACCACCAGAAGTGTAGTAGAAACTGTACACCACCAAACGCACTGTAGATAGAGGCAACACTGGAGGCAGAGTGTATATATATATATATATATATATATATATATATATATATATATAAATATACAAGACTGCATATATATATATATATATATATATATTAATACACCGCCTGAAGTATATTAGAAACAGTACACCACAGAATACACTGTAGATATACATTATCTCACAAAAGTGAGTACACCCTTCACATTTTTGTATATATATATATATATATATATATCAAATACCCTGCCACTAACCTGCCTGCTTAATCTAACTCAAGCTATCTCTCTGTCCACACAAACAACACTACACACGGCCGCCATGTAAGCAGCCTTATATAGTGTGGCGCATGGACTTAGTCCCCCTGAGCCATGATTGGCCAAAGGTACCCTGCCTTAGGCCAATTATGGCTCTCTCAGCAGAGCGCGCTGTGATTGACAAACTTATGCAGGTCAGGCGCATGCTTTGGCCAATCATTCAGCAATGCACTGTGATCTCGTTTCGCATTATGGGGCATTCCCCGGCGCTAAAATTTCCCACAAACGCCCCATAATGTTTGCTGTTCTGCGAATGGTCAAACACCCGATGTTCGAGTCTAACTTATGTTCGACCCGAACATCGAGCTCATCCCTAAAATGCATTAAGGCATAAAACCTTCTGCCTTTAGAACCACTGTAAAACGTCAAGCGGACTTGTCTCTACCACCATCCAAGAGCTAGTGCACAGCGGTGCTCACATAAAAAAACTTAAAAAGTATTGTAGGGCATGCTACTTGTATATCAGGGTGTGCAGCAGTGAAAGTCAGGGTTGGGTGGCCCAGAATTTCTATTCACAGTATTGTCTGTTTCATCTTTTATAGATTGAAAGGGATAATAGTTTAACTGCATAGGTGGTGCATCTTCCCACTAACCAATTGAAAAGGTTGTACAAGATTCTCATGATTCCTTTGAACATATTCAAATTTCTTGCTGCCCATCATTTTCATTTATTTGTCTATCTATGGCCACCCAAGGCTGTATTAACATGTCATATTTTAGTGGTGCTTTTGCATCTGTCAAGTTTTTCTATCAGATTGAACCACCTCTCCTGCAAATACATTGAAAATTGCTTCAAACTGTGATATGACTTATTGCTCTGAGAGCCAGTATCTACTAAAAATAAGTGGTGTGTGCAACAGACATTTGCTGATTAGCTGGCTGGGGAATGAAATTGGGGTTTGTTGCAGCTGTTTTTCACTGTGAAATGCTCCAGTGAGATGCCTAATTCAGGTTTACTAGGAAGCAAAATGCTGTTTCTAAGCTTGAAATTATTTTTGTTGCCTACAGTATAGTCATAGTTCTTAAAGAGACACTGTTAGTACTCTATGTAGTTCTGTGTCAACTAAACAGCATCTTGTGCTTTGTGTAATCAGGCAAAGCATGAATATTTTCTAAGCGTCTTTCTTCTCCAGAAGAGATTTTAAAAACCTTGCTCGATCTATGCAAATGAGGTACGGATTTATACCGAGCATGTTCTGCCTGTTGCAGAGAGCAATGGCTTCTAATCTAGTGATCCTCAACTCTTTGAAGGCCAAGACTCGAAAATCAACCAGAAAATGTATTGTCTAATATTTGTTGTATTCACATATTTAAAAAGAATTGTTCATCAAGATTTAAATTTATGTTTAGTATATTATTAAAATGTTGCTAAAACTCCTCTTCTTTTTTTGTTCACAAGAATAAATGCTGCCCCTCCACTTTAAATGTACGCAATAACTTGAAAATGCTCCTCATGCGCCTTACCTTTTTACTGCCCAAACTCCCTACTTTCTTAGGCTCCCTTAAAATAAGATAACCCCAGAGGGACGGCTGGAAATAAATTGTGTCTTCCTTACCTGTTTATAGGCTGCTCGCCCAATTTTCAGTCCCAGAAGCACAGCGAAAAGTTCAGTCTCAGTCTAGAGGTGTCTTTGATGATTAATTGCAGATCTTTTACAAATGCAGGGAGGCAGTTATTTTTTGCAGGATACCCAGAGGCACATACATCTTGGGGGACAGCTTTCCTAAAAAATCCTGATTTAGCAGTATTTGGCCCTTAGTTGCAGCCTCAGAAATGATTCTGAAGAAAGAGGGGACAGATAGTCAATATGAGACCCTATGCAAGCAGTTGCAAGCCTTGGAACAACGTTTGGGCGTCTCTTCATTAGTGAGCAGTGAAACTCTCCTGCTGAGCTTCTACAGGCAAGATTTCTTCAGCAAGTTTCCTAAACTCCAGCTTCCATCGGACTCTCAGCCATAACACCTGTTGAGACCCAGCAGCGGTACCACCTCTGAAACAATCACATGCATGCACCCCCTCACAGGGATAAAACCCCTGGGAAAGAGACCTCTGATTAGATCATCCCAAACATTTACCCCAAGCCACATCTTCTGGGTCAGCCTACCAGGGATTGGCTAGGGTCAGATATTCATAGCCCAGGGACTTATCCTCCCACACTATTTCTGGAACATTCTTACTAAGGCAGGCAAAAACAATGTTTTGCAATATATATATATATATATATATGTAGCGATACCCCCAGTTAAGAGGGCCGCTGATTTGTTTTGGGTCCCTGAGTACAGCTCCACCAACCCCCGGCAATTTGCTCTACCCGCTCTGGCACAGTTAGTAAAGGGGTATGTATCTATGCACATATAAACATCACTTATACTCTAAGTGTAATGGGTATGAACTCACAAGCAGACTGCTGAGATAAGAATAACTGGCTTTACTTTGGCAGTAAGGAAAAGAAATAGTAACATGCATTTAAACATATGACTTACAATACTTTAGCAGGTCCCTGCAATATGCACTTTAACATGTACACACATATGTATCAACTAGCAAGTGGGAACGGAGCGCCAAGTGTAGCGACCGTCTGCTATGCACCCCTGAGGTGCAATAAATCTATCTGCGCCTACCTAACGGACCAGGCCTGATCCCTAGCAATAGAGCTCAGTCCTTGTACAAGTACAGTGTTCTTCACCGGCAATAGATCTGTAGAGGTGGTGCACATGTAGCTTTAAATGGTGTATTTGTAATCCACAGAAAGTAACATTTGCTGCTCTGAGGTAAATTGTGCCTTGGCAGTTCAATAGGCATAAAATGTGTGTATCTATGCAGGATGAGCCTTCCGGCTCTCTCACCAATCTTGGAGTACCGTCCTCAGCTCCGGGCCCTCCAATGGCAGCTCCGGTCTCCTCCGTCACAGCCCCTGCGCTCCGGTCCTCAGCTCCGACCGACCGACTGTAGGGAAGAGTCTCCGCTCCGCTGCTGCTGACTCTGAGGGATGAGAGTCTCTCTCCACCTGCTGCAAGGCCCAGGCTTCAGGCCTTCAGCAGTCCCGGTCCGCACAGGTGTCTCCTCAGGAACAAGTCTCTGCGTCACCAGCTCAGTCAGAAGAGGCAGCCCAGTCAGACGAGGCATCAGAAGAGGAAGAGGCGGTCTCTCCTCCTCCTTTTTATCACCTCCCCCAGCAGCCTCTCGGGCGGAAACAAGCAGCCCGGGAGCCTGGGGAATTATGGGGAATGTAGTCTTTTCCACTAAAAGGGGTACGACCCCGCTACACACTCCCCCCACTTTGAATCTTTGGTCCCCAAAGACAGTGTTCAAATTACAATCTTTCTCGGGAACAACACGTTCACATAATTTGGACAGAGGAGCTTCCCACCAACTAGCATAAGATGGGGAGCTGTCCTGTCGACAGGTCACTTCAGTGTGGGCGACCTGTCTAACTGTGCCAGAGAGTGAGCTGGGGTTGCCCTCCACCAAATGAACAGTGGATGGGTCAGGGCGTTCAGCAATTCTCCTTGCTGTGGTAACAGAGTCCTCTGAACTTTCTCCCATCTTGGGGTAAGTTAACTGTAGTATATTATATCTAATATATATATATGTATACATATATATATATATATATATATATACATATTTATTATATGTAGTGTTTTTATTTAGGCATTCTAAAGACAAGTTTATTCTAGGCATGCCACTTTGGTAACTGTTATTATCTTAATCTAATCAGTATTCACACATGTCAAAGGGGGAATATGCAAGAATGTAAATTGGGGCAGCTTTATAATTACAACTATTCACAGTGTGGGGTTGTCTCCTGTCACATTGTCAACTTAAGATATAAGTTGACAATGTTATCTGTTACCCTTTGATGTGTAAATCTTATGCAAGTTGTGTGTGTGAGGAATAGCCTTTTAACCTAGTATTTACTGATGGTAATTAGAATTGAGGGGGGTATTCATGGTAAACATTTGGTTGACCCCCCCCCCCCCCCCAGTGTCAGATCAGTATATGAGAAGACAGGCAGGTTGTCAGCTAGTCTAGAGAGAAAGATGGTCTGAGAGAAGAAGGCATAGGTACAAGAGGAAATATTCGTTGTCATGAACTCTGTTGGATTTTGTCGTCTGTAAGAATGTTCTGTTTTGGAAGTCAATAAAATCTCTCTCTGGGAGAATCGGGTTTTGCTGCGGACAATACTTTTAATAACCATATACCATCTACGAGGAAGGAACGATTATATTAGATCACTACATTGGTGCCGTTCAAGCGACCAGAAGAGCATTTTCAGGACTTTGTATTAGAAATCGTGGTGATAACAATCCGTGAGTTGGACAGAAGTCTGATGGAGACCCAAGACCTGTGCTGTGACTCTAACGTCTGGTTGTGACATAAGAGAGTCTGATCTACAAAATCAAACAAGTTTGGAACCCCAGAATTATTCTCTGGAGACTGGAAACGAAGAAAAAGGACTGTATCGTGTACCAGAAGACCTGAGCTGGAAGCTGAAGGAGTAATTAATGCGGTGAGTAAAATATTTCTCTCTTTTTAAATTATTAATAATATAGTAAAAATGCTTACTCAGTGTGAAGCTAGTGTCAGTTCTGATAAAGTTAACAGATGGGTGTTAAAATGTATTAAGCGTCATGGCGGTCCTTATGAAGTGCCAGAAAAATATAAGCAGACATGGACTATGATGAATGAATTTTTAGAAAAAACTGTTTTTGATAGTAAAATTTCAGAAGGTAAAAGAAAAGGTTGTATTGTACAGGGCTTGTTATCTTGCTGTTTAACAATGGAAAGTTCGTTGAAGGATAAGGTTGAGGAAATTACCCAGTTACAGAGTGCAGTTGATAATAGCAACAAGGTTTGTCAGAGGTTACAAAACCAATCAGAATCTGAGACTGTAAATTTAAAATTGCATGCAGTCACCATTGGGGAAGCTCTGCTTGAGAAGTCTAAACGTTGTAATGAATTATCAGAGGAAAATGAGAGATTGAAATTAAGAATTATGGAATTAGAGAAGAGATCTCAGGAATGCAGATATGCATCGAATCGTGGATTCAGCAATCTGCAGCAAAATGCAAATACAAACATTCTATCAAATGAAACAGAACCTCATATTAAATCTGATAATTCATTGCCAGCCGCACCCACTGTGACCACCACAGTTTATAACAATAATAATAATGCAGGTGAAGTTCAGCTTGTAATGAGGCCTTTGAAACAAAAAGAATTAGATGCAATTCTTAAAGAAATAGGAATGATTCCCTGCCATGATTTAAACAGATTTTTAAAATGGTTTTGTGACTTGCAGAATGTCAGAGATATGTACAATCTCAACCCATCTGATTTAGACAGAGTTATGCAACATTCTATAGGAAATAGTCTTTGGGTGAGAATTAAGCAGATCTGTACTCAGCCAATGAGGACAAGGGACATATTGATGGAATTGTTATGTGTTTTGTATGGTGTACGTTCTGATGTTGCTGTTCATGGGAAGATCAAACAAATGAAAAGTGAATCTCCCTACGAACTGTCAGGAAGGATAAAATCTATTATGGAAATATTGGTCAGTAATAATCTTGCATTTGAGCATGGTGGCTTGTTACATATGAGTATATTTCTACATGCTTTGAACGAAGAGATTAGACAAAATATTTTACTAGTTACCCCAAATCCCCATGATTTAAAAGATGTATTGTTGAAAGCAGACAATTTATGGAGAAAGTCAAATGAGCAAGCTGTCAAGATTGATTTAGCCACATTGTTTAGGACAAATACTGAACATAAAGATCAAAAGATAATGTCTTATGATAACAATCAAAGAGGAGACACCAGGTCAAATATAGGTGATATTAATATGAAAAGCAGAGCTGACCAAAATCATAATAAAAAAGTATCTAAGGCTTGGATACCATTTTCTCAGTTAAAACAGAAATATGACCACTTGAAGATTGAGTACGATAAAATGAAAATGGAACATTACACATTGCTGGGACAGCTAAACAGATTACATTATCCAGATCTGTTTTTGAATACAAATGACATTTCTCTAGCAGTGGGGGTGGTTTAGTTTCAACCTGGGATGTGTAAATAGTCCTTTGTTTTGACTTCAAACAGTGTTTAAGGACCTTGCTAATTAGTTTTGTTGGAGAGTTTTTTTGTCTTTCAGATATATTGGAGATTCTGCATGTAAATAGCATGTGAACTGCAAGCTGAAATTTCTGGCTAGTGGGGGAGAAACGCTGAATAAACAATATCATGGACTCTCTCAATATTCATCAAGCAATTGACTTATTTTTTTTTTTTGGACTTTTTGACTTGGACAATGGACTTTTCCCTATATTTTATTTTTTATTTTTCACCCTTTCCCATTTTTATTCATCAAGCCCTATTTTTTATTTTTATTTTTCACCCTTTTCCATTTTTTTTTTTTTTTTTTTTTTTTTTTATTTTGTTTTTTTTGTTGAACTTTATCTTAAAACCAGAGCGAAACATTTAAACCTAAAATAATTTTCGTGTTACATAACATGTTGCATATTACATATTGCATATTGATCAATATATTTGACATCTAAGGTGAGATGCTGCACAATGGCTTGGCATAGCATAAATTATAGTATGTTGGGTGGTTTTCCTAAATTTATAAGAGGGGTGAGTGAAATTCATCACTCCAGTCATGATTTGAAACTTTGTTGAATCAGTCATTAATATTATTGACATATGGATGAAAAAAGACCTAACTTTACTGGCAAGATTTTCCACTGCTGCTTTGTCTGGATAGAAGATCTGATAAACGCTGATGTCAAGCTGATTCTATCTGAAAGTGGGGGATTATATATGGATTATATGGATATATGAATTATAGATTGGTATATAGATTGGTATACCATTCAGGTGGAATTATGGACTGAATGATTCAAGCAACTGCTCTATTAAGGATGGAAATGAGGAGTCGGCCTACAGCAAATTACAAAGTACAGCAATAGCAGTTTTTTTCAGCCTTTTGAACTTGAAAGTGAGAGCTGGTACATGGATGGTTCTTCTTACTATAAAGATGGAAGTAGAATTTCGGGATTTGCTGGTGTTTGTGCAAAAGCATCTTTAAGAAAATGAAAACCTTGAGCCTGGAGAGGAATCCTGGAGTTATGTGGATCGGAGCTCCCAGCACACCAAGTCTACTTTCAATGAGAGATGTGATGAAGTTGAAAATTGAAGAATGAACTGCGACATCCGCTCGTTTTTGTGCAATATTCAAGATCTTGATGTGATATAATAAGGATGTTTACCGAATCCTTTTCCAGTCATGGTCTAAAGCTATATTATCTAATGACTGTTTCATGGGGATATTTTAGAGGCTGGTGAAGAGAGATGTAACCAGTTTCAACTTTATATTTCATATGAGCCATTGTGAAGCATCCAATACCTCAAGTCGGTAATGCTATGTTTGTTGCTTGATTTATGGGTCAGTTCTAGTAGTTAGAACGACCCAAGTGGGGGTATATGTAGTATATTATATCTAAATATATATATATGTATACATATATATATATATATATATATACATATTTATTATATGTAGTGTTTTTATTTAGGCATTCTAAAGACAAGTTTATTCTAGGCATGCCACTTTGGTAGCTGTTATTATCTTAATCTAATCAGTATTCACACATGTCAAAGGGGGAATATGCAAGAATGTAAATTGGGGCAGCTTTATAATTACAACTATTCACAGTGTGGGGTTGTCTCCTGTCACATTGTCAACTTAAGATATAAGTTGACAATGTTATCTGTTACCCTTTGATGTGTAAATCTTATGCAAGTTGTGTGTGTGAGGAATAGCCTTTTAAACCTAGTATTTACTGATGGTAATTAGAATTGAGGGGGGTATTCATGGTAAACATTTGGTTGACCCCCCCCCCCCCCCCCAGTGTCAGATCAGTATATGAGAAGACAGGCAGGTTGTCAGCTAGTCTAGAGAGAAAGATGGTCTGAGAGAAGAAGGCATAGGTACAAGAGGAAATATTCGTTGTCATGAACTCTGTTGGATTTTGTCGTCTGTAAGAATGTTCTGTTTTGGAAGGTCAAAATCTCTCTCTGGGAGAATCGGGTTTTGCTGCGGACAATACTTTTAATAACCATATACCATCTACGAGGAAGGAACGATTATATTAGATCACTACAGAGGCATGGTCTAAGGATATGCCGAAGGCCAAATCCACTGGCAATCTTGCTTCTCTCCCAAACATAAGTCGGTAAGGGGAGAAACCTGTCACATCACTTGTGGTGCAATTGTAAGCATGCACTAGAGCTGAAATGTGTTGACTCCAATGTTGCTTCTTCTCTGTTTCCAAAGTTCCCAACATGTTCAATAGGGTCCTGTTGAACCTTTCAGGCTGGGCATCACCTTGAGGGTGATAGGGTGTAGTTCTAGTCTTCTCTACTCCCAGAGAATCTAGTAGCTTCCTGATCAGGCGACTCTCAAAGTCCCTTCCTTGGTCTGAATGGATTCTCTGTGGCAGTCCATAGTGAACAAAGTACTTCTCCAAAAGTACCTTGGCTACTGTAGAGGCCTTCTGGTCCTTGGTTGGGAAAGCCTGAGCATAACGAGTGAAATGGTCGGTTACCACCAGAACATTTCCCAATCCACTCAAATCGGGTTCGAGGCAGAGAAAATCAATGCATACCAGATCCATTGGGCCTTGACTCTGTAGATGGCCCATTGGGGCAGCTTGATGGGGTAAAGTCTTCCTCTGAATGCATCTTGCACAGGAATGGCAATACTCCTCCACTTCGGCCCTCATGCAGGGCCAATAAAACCGGTCTCTGACAAGTTGGAAGGTTCTCTCTGCTCCCAAGTGACCATGCTGGTCATGTAAGGCAATCAGCGCAGTCTCTCGATGCTTCTCTGGGAGAAACAACTGCCACTTGTCTTCTGGGCCATTAGAGGGGCCCCTTCGGTAGACTACCCCCTGATGCACCTGTAACTTGTCCAACTCTCTCCTCAGTAGGCGAGCCTCTTTGGAAGGGTGAAGGCGAAGTCCCTCTGGACTCTTGTCTTCCAGGGCTTCCAGGACCAATCTCCCCATGGGATCTTCCAATTGGTCACACCTTAGCTCCTTCTTGGACAGCTTCGGTAGACACTCTTCTTCTAGTTGAGTTACCCCACAGTAACACTTTGGGACTCCCACTGTGGTAACTCCTATCTCTTCCGCTCTGGATCCTCCTCTGGCTTGGAGTTCAGCCCCCTGACAAAGGGCTCGCACTCCTTCTGGTGCCACTTGGGTCCAGTCTTCCCAGTCATCGACCATGACATGGGATCTTCGGGACAGGGCATCTGCATCCCTATTTCCAGCCCCTGGTCTGTACTTGAGGCTGAAATTGAATCCAGACAACGCCGCCAACCATCTGTGTCCGGTTGCATCCAGCTTGGCGGTGGTGAATAGATAGGTCAAGGGGTTGTTATCTGTCTTTACAGTAAACTCGGCCCCATACAGATAGTCTCTCAGTTTGTCAACTACCGCCCATTTGAGGGCTAAGAACTCCAACTTGTGGGTGGGGTAGTTCTTCTCGGAGGGGGTCAGGCTCCGGCTCACATAAGCCACTGGTCGTAGCTGGTCTTCATACTCCTGGTAGAGTACTCCACCTAGGCCCTCATGGCTGGCATCAACATGTAGCTCATATGGTCTAGTGGGGTCAGCATAGGCCAAAACTGGGGCTGTGGTGAGACTTCTCTTCAAGGTTCTGAAAGCCTCTTCACACCTCGAGTTCCATTGGTCTTGGACCGATTCACCGGGCCTCCTAGGCCCCAATCCATCTTCCTCTCCTTCTGTCTTGAGCAGTTCGTTTAGGGGTTTTGCAATGCGGGCAAACCCATCCACAAACCTGCGGTAGTAGGAGCAGAACCCCAAGAAAGACCGAAGTTCTGTAACTGTTGTGGGTCTTGGCCACGAAGTAACTGCCTCCTTTCTCAGACACTATGTGTCCCAGATAGTTCACAGAAGACTGATAGAACCGACACTTCTCGGGAGAAAGTTTGAGTCCCTCTTCACTGAGCCTCTTCAGTACTTTCTCCAATCTGGCTTCATGTTCTTCCAAAGTCTTTCCAAAGACAATGACATCGTCCAGGTACACAAGGAATTCTATGAGGTTCATGTCTCCAACTGTCCTTCCCATTAGGCGTTGAAATGTAGCAGGAGCTCCAGATAGGCCCTGGGGCATCCTGTTGAACTCAAAGAATCCCACTGGGGTTACGAAGGCAGTCTTTTCTCTGTCTTCTGGATGCATGGGGATTTGGTAATACCCACTCTTGAGGTCCATCACACTGAACCACTTAGCTCCAGATAAACTCTGCAAGGCATCCTCTATCCTTGGCGTGGTGTACTGGTCAGGAATGGTCCTCCTGTTGAGAGTTCTGTAGTCAATGCAGAGCCTCAATGACCCATTCTTCTTCCTGACCACCACTATTGGGGAAGCATAGGGGCTTCTGGACTCCCTAATCACTCCCGTCTTCTTCAGTTCCGCAAGCTGCTCTCTCAGATCCTCCAGATCTGCTAGCGGGACTCGCCTCACTCTCTCTCTGAATGGCTTGTCCTCTTGCATGCGGATTCGATGGGTGGCACTCCTCGCACACCCCACATCAAACTCATCTTTAGAGAAAATCTTCTCCCATCTGGTCAGCTGGGCCTTGGCTCTCTCTTTCCAAGCTCCAGGTAGGTTAGGGTTTTCCATGGAGAGTTTCTTCCAAACATCTTCTCCTTGCTGTGGTAACAGAGTCCTCTTCCTTCCATTCTATTAAGGCGTATGTATACCCAGCATCATTTCTCATGTCCATTATCCATGACTTTTGGCATGGGGATAGGGACATTATGAGCTGCTTGACTGCCTCTCTCTGCCATATCCCTGGCAGTTCAATGACTGCTGCTGCGGCTGGATCAGTGGTCCATGTTGCGGACCACCGTCCCACTTCTATCGGGTCCATGCCGGTACCTTCTGGCGGCTTTTCCCGCTGACTCAGGATCCCGGATTACGAGCCCCCACGTGTAGCGATACCCCCAGTTAAGAGGGCCGCTGATTTGTTTTGGGTCCCTGAGTACAGCTCCACCAACCCCCGGCAATTTGCTCTACCCGCTCTGGCACAGTTAGTAAAGGGGTATGTATCTATGCACATATAAACATCACTTATACTCTAAGTGTAATGGGTATGAACTCACAAGCAGACTGCTGAGATAAGAATAACTGGCTTTACTTTGGCAGTAAGGAAAAGAAATAGTAACATGCATTTAAACATATGACTTACAATACTTTAGCAGGTCCCTGCAATATGCACTTTAACATGTACACACATATGTATCAACTAGCAAGTGGGAACGGAGCGCCAAGTGTAGCGACCGTCTGCTATGCACCCCTGAGGTGCAATAAATCTATCTGCGCCTACCTAACGGACCAGGCCTGATCCCTAGCAATAGAGCTCAGTCCTTGTACAAGTACAGTGTTCTTCACCGGCAATAGATCTGTAGAGGTGGTGCACATGTAGCTTTAAATGGTGTATTTGTAATCCACAGAAAGTAACATTTGCTGCTCTGAGGTAAATTGTGCCTTGGCAGTTCAATAGGCATAAAATGTGTGTATCTATGCAGGATGAGCCTTCCGGCTCTCTCACCAATCCTGGAGTACCGTCCTCAGCTCCGGTCCCTCCAATGGCAGCTCCGGTCTCCTCCGTCACAGCCCCTGCGCCCGGTCCTCAGCTCCGACCGACCGACTGTAGGGAAGAGTCTCCGCTCCGCTGCTGCTGACTCTGAGGGATGAGAGTCTCTCTCCACCTGCTGCAAGGCCCAGGCTTCAGGCCTTCAGCAGTCCCGGTCCGCACAGGTGTCTCCTCAGGAACAAGTCTCCGCGTCACCAGCTCAGTCAGAAGAGGCAGCCCAGTCAGACGAGGCATCAGAAGAGGAAGAGGCGGTCTCTCCTCCTCCTTTTTATCACCTCCCCCAGCAGCCTCTCGGGCGGAAACAAGCAGCCCGGGAGCCTGGGGAATTATGGGGAATGTAGTCTTTTCCACTAAAAGGGGTACGACCCCGCTACATATATATATACAGTATCTTGCAAAAGTGAGTACAACCCTCACATTTTTGTAAATATTTCATTATATCTTTTCATGTGACAACACTGAAGAAATTACACTTTGCTACAATGTAAAGTAGGAAGTGTACAGCTTGTAAAGAAGTGTAAATTTGCTGTCCCCTCAAAATAACTTAACACACAGCCATTAATGTCTAAACCGCTGGCAACAAAAGTGAGTACACCCCTAAGTCAAAAATGTCCAAATTGGGCCCAATTAGCCATTTTCCCTCCCCGGTGTCACGTGACTCATTAGTGTTACAATGTCTCAGGTGTGAATGGGGAGCAGGTGTGTTAAATTTGGTGTTATCGCTCTCACTTTCTCATACTGGTCACTGGAAGTTCAACATGGCACTTCATGTCAAAGAACTCTCTGAAGATCTGAAAAAAAGAATTGTTGCTCTACATAAAGATGGCTTAGGCTATAAGAACATTGCCAATACCCTGAAAATGAACTGCAGCATGGTGGTCAAGACCATACAGTGGTTTAACAGGAAAGGTTCCACTCAGAACAGGTCTCGCCATGGTCGACCAAAGAAGTTTAGTGCACGTGATCAACGTCATATCCATATCGGAGACTGGGCCGCAGGGCAGTATTTCAACATGATAATGACCCCAAACACACCTCCAAGACGAGCACTGCCTTGCTAAAGAAGCTGAGGGTAAAGGTGATGGACTAGCCAAGCATGTCTTCAGACCTAAACCGTATTGAGCATCCGTGGGGCATCCTCAAACGGAGGGTGGAGGAGCGCAAGGTCTCTAACATCCACCAGCTTCATTATGTTGCCATGGAGGAGTGAAACAGGACTCCAATGGCAACCTGTAAAGCTCTGGTGAACTCCATGCCCAAGAGGGTTAAGGCAGTGCTAGAAAATAATGGCGGCCATAGCGCAGCATTTTTTATTTTTATGTTTGATTTCCTTAGCGATATTTGATGGTTATTTGCTGCTGCTTTCACCTTTATTAATATTTTTTATTAGCGCGGTATTATTTTACCTCTTTTTTACACAAAATATTAACACTTTGGACCCAATTTGGAAATTTTCACTTAGGGGTGTACTCACAGTGGTTTAGACATTAATGCCTGTGTGTTGAGTTATTTTGAGGGGACAGCAAATGTACACTCTTAAGCCCCATACACACGGTCGGATTATCCGCGGACAAGGTCGGTCGGATCCTGTCCGTCGTACTTTGTCCGATGTTGGTGTTGCGTACACACGGTCGGACTACGTTGTCGGAATATCCGGTCTGCAAGAACGTCGTGACGTAAGTCGTCTTCCACGAGATTAGAAAAGGGAAGTTCAGCACCACGTCAGGCACCCGTTGGGCTCCTTCTGCTGATCCCATGTTTATCGCGAGTTAGTTGAAGTTTGGTGACTTAAGATTCGCGCTTCTCAGTTTTCTGACTCAGATCGTTACTGCTTTTCAGTTTGTGCTTGTCGTGCGTATCTGTTTATTAGTGCGTGTAGTCAGTTCGCATTTGTTGGTCATTGCGGCCTATATCTTGATATAGGACGCTTTGATTTGCACTGCTTATTGTCTGCTCGTTTCTGGTATTCATTTCGTTCTTTCAGGCCTTGCTGTTTATCGGTGCTTTCTGTTTGTCCGTTCTGACCAGCCGACCTTTTGTGACCTTGTGAGCGATGTTTCCCGTGCGTACTCGTCGCCGAGTTCGTGCTGTACGCGGAATTGGTGTCGGGCTTTTAGCTTTGACCCAAGACCCGTCCTTGAACAGAGTGACGAGGAGTATGTGGACCAAGAATTGGTTGCTTCAGCGTGACCAATTCTCGCACATGCCTTTGCTTCGTGAGATCCGGGAGAATAATCCTGATGATTTCAGGAACTTTCTCCGGATGACGGACCCCGATTTTCACCGTCTTTTGGCTTTGCTGACCCCCTTTATCAGCCGGCAGGATACCTGCATGAGACAAGCCATTACTCCGGAGCAGAGGCTTGTTGCCACGTTGAGGTACTTGGCGACAGGGAGAAGTCTTCAGGATTTGAAGTTCTCTTCAGGTATCTCTCCCCAGGCCCTGGGAATCATTATTCCAGAGACCTGTTCTGCCATCATCCAGTTCCTGCAGGAGGACTATATTAAGGTAACATTTATACTTTACTATTCCCTTCTATGTATGCTCTGTTTGCTAATGTCTTCTATTTTTGACCTCCTTCCCTAATTACCATGATTGCAATATGTTCTAATATGCTGTGCCCCTTTTCTCCTTCATGCATTTTTCCCTTCACTTACCTGCCCAGCATGCTCTTCTGCCCCAATAGACACCTATGGCCTAGTCACTTAAGCAATGTCTTTTGTCTGCTGCATAGTATTGTTTGCCCCCAAACACCCCCTAAAATATGCACAAATGTTTGCTGTGTGGTTTACTTCATGTAGAGCCCCTTTTTTTTTTTTTTTTTTGGGGGGGGGGGGCAAACTCATTAGGAACCCCCTCCCCCAACTGCTCTGTCAGATGGTACCAATCCTCTATCTGCTGGCTTTCCCAAGGTCAATACACACTATATACCTACCTCTTTATAGTGGGCATCTTTAGGGATGAATTCAGCAAAGCATGTAGTGCAAGGGGCTGCCTCCATACTTTCCATTTCCTATTTTTTTGTGTTCTTTCCCTCCTATTAGCTTGCTTGGTAATTTCAGAATGTCACAATGTGCTCTCCTTTTTTTTGTGGGGGGGGGGGGGGGTTTGAAATGTTAGTTTAGCTTTCCTGGGGGCTGCCAATAGTGTTAAGTACAGAGGGTCTGGCCAAACTAGCACACATTATTTAGCCATTTGCCAATCAATGAAGTGCAGAAGGTTACCTGTCCAACACCCCCCCCCCCCCCCCCAAAACCCTAGTTATTGCCAATGGCCCATCAGAAGTGGGGGGATTGATGGGGGGTGAGTAATCTGTGAAGGTGAGCCTCTACTTTTCTGTGCAAATACTTTCCAGCCTCCAATTTTATACAATGCTCTTGTTCCAAGATGTTGATTGTCTAATCTGCTTGCAATGTTTATGTGCAAAGTGACTAATTTTTTTTCTTGTTTCACTCCACAGTTCCCTTCCACGCCACAGGAATGGCAGACTGTGGCCTCCCACTTTGCCAGCCGTTGGGACTTTCCTAACTGCGGAGGGGCAATTGATGGGAAACATGTCCGCATCGTCCCACCGCCCAACTCGGGGTCCTACTATTATAATTATAAAGGGTTTAATAGTGTAGTGATGTTGGCGGTGGTGTCGGCGACATATGAATTTATGTATGTGGACGTGGGGATGAACGGCCGGATCTCGGATGGTGGTGCCATTGCGCACACGGAGTTCTACTGGCGTCTCCAAAGTGGCAGTCTGTGCTTGCCACCTCCAGAGGAGAATGCAGAAGGACTCCCCTTCGTCTTTGTCGCAGATGAAGCGTTTGCGTTGACTCCCCATCTGATGAGGCCGTTCCCGATGAGGACCCTCACCCCAGACCAGAGGGTCTTCAACTACAGGCTGTCCAGAGCCAGAAGAGTTGTGGAGAACACTTTTGGCATCCTGGCCAGCCGCTTCCGCCTGTTCTTGACGGCAATTAACTTGGAGGAATACAAACTGAACCACATAGTTCTTGCCTGTTGCATATTGCACAACTTCCTCAAAAGACATAACAGGAACTATGTGGTGCCCGTTGGCCCAGATGTGGAGGGCCCTCCAAATGCTGACCTCACAGCCCTTCAAGTGGCACGTCCAGGCTTGCCCCCTCTAAATGCCCGCGCGGTCCGCGAGCAATATATGGACTACTTTGTGGGTAGGGGGGCCATTGCTCTGCCTGACGATGTGTGAGAGGCATTTTTTAATAAATCTTATTTTTCAACCAACCTATGATTTCTTGTCATTTCCGTATTCTTTTTAGCTTATTTTACCTTTAAATTTTTTCCCTTTGCCTTCGACAGTGGGAATGCACTTTCTGGGCAAAAGGAGGTAACAGTCTCTTCTTCCCAAAAAGATTATTCTCATGTTGTGTGTTTGCTACCTAATCTTTGGTCTAGAGAAGGTTTGTACTGCATAACTGACACCCAAAATACTCCTTTTCATCACCAGGTCAGACATGTGTGTATTCTCAAAAATGCTGTGCTCCGTGTTTTCGTACAAAGCACTGTGGGTGTCATTTACATAAGTCAAATCCACTATGCTCTACAAGTGCAGTGAAAAAGTGCCCTGGAAAAGAAACTTGCAGTGCAAAGTGGACTTGCCTTTAGTAAATAACACCCATTGCCCCCCATATCCTTTACATTTGACATACATAATGCATTGTGTTTTTTAAATAAGGAAGCCACACATTTAGAAAAATAAAAAGGTTTACTTGGAAAACATTCACAAGTGCGTTTACAATCTTCTTGCCCAAACTGACAACATCTTGGTTATTTACAACATTGTTTACAAACATTCCGCAATTGGTAAAACCAGGCATGGAGCAAAACAGAACCTATGAACTAGGAAAGTTCAACTTTGTAAAGTGAAGACAAGATCAGACATGACTATATGTTCAAAGTGTGTTTGATCTTGCCTTCATCACATGGGGGGTCACCCCTGGAAAGTGGAAATTTAGAACATGCACACAATTTGGGTCTGAAAATGGTCATTAGATGGTAAAACACATGCCTAGAAGCTTCAAAAGTGCCATTTTCCATCATGGGGATGAATGGACGTTTTTTGGGGGTGCAACCCCTTCACCACAACCACTTTCGTAGTTCGTAAAGTGGTTGCACCCCCAAAAAAACGTTGGCATTCATCCACCATGATGGGAGCTAGCACATGTGGACACAATGTGTGCATGTTCCAAATTTCACACAGTTCTTAAGTTGCAAATGTGTTCAGAAGCAGGCACAAATGTGTGTTAATTACTTGGTGCGTTTTCATATTTTTCCTAAAACATCAATGATTTTCTTCAATTTTTGTTGAACATCATTGATGTTTTGCTTTATGTAATCTAGATCTCTATTGCAGACCATTATCTCCCCGATGAGTACGTGGGCACTCTCTGTGGTAAAGTGCGATTTTTCTTCCACAACATCCACGTCACCTAAAAACCACAAACAAACAAAAATCGGGTGTTGGAAATGAGGCAGCCATACATTGATTAGCTTACCAGTAGCTGTGTTCTCCCACACTCACCTGTTGTGGTGACAAGTTCTCCAAGTTCGATGATCTCTCCTTCCTCCTCCTCCTCCTCTGCTTCTGCTCTTTCCCCTTTTTTGGGAGGTGTTGGTTTTGGGGTTTCCTCAGACGGCCCAAGTTTTCGCTCCCCTATGAGAATGTACAAAAGGAAGATTTAGCAACACAATCTATTGAGGGCAGAAATAGGAAATGACAAACATTGCTTGAAAGTGACGGACACTATTTTTGTTTGGCCAGTTACAAATGCCAACTACATGAATGTAGTCACTTTGTAAAGGTGCTAAACTTACTAGCTTTTTGGTAGAAGTTTGTGTGATGGAGACCCCCCTCTAGTATCCACTGGAGCACATGTGTGGAAAAGCCTTATAAAAATGGGGTTTGGGTGTCCCAGCACTAGTGCTCTAGAGTCCAGATGGGTAAACAGCTACTGAGTGACCTCTCCTTTACATTGACTAAATTTGGTTTACGCTCTTGCTGACATCTCTAGTGAGAACAAACTTCCTTTCTATAAAAACTTCACCAAACCTCGTATTATAAGTGGCCGAACGATCGAGGTTGCGTACGATCGAATGGACACACACGATCATGACAGTGGCAGAAAGATCGAGGCTGAGTACGATCGAATGCACAGACGAACCTGAAAGTGGCCATTTTGGAATGTACAACTTTGTAAAAATCAAACCACATGGAGCAGTATGCAAGCCAGAAAGCAAACACAAAACACAACTACTTACTTTTTTGAAGAACTCGGTTGATCTTTCTGTACTGATCGGCCTCCCTCAGTTTCAGGTCTGACCAGCGTTTCCTGAGTTGCTCCTTGGATCGTTGTACCCCAAAATGATTGTACAGCCTTCTCACAACTTTAGACATGATCTTGGCCTTGCGGACATTGGGGTTGAGGTAAGGCCCATACTTCCCATCATAGTCGCTCCTCTTTAATATGTCCACCATCTCCAACATTTCTCCAAATGACATATTGGAGGCCTTGAATTTCAGGCTCCGGGATCGGGACGTTTCTGCCTCCGGACTTTCCTCGTCCTCCTCCTCGTTGGTGGGATATTTGGGGCGCACCTGCTGTGTCCCCGCCATGTGCTCTCCCCACTGCGCCGTAAAGAGAATGGGTGGGGAATAGACGAGAAAGATCGTCAGGGGCGGGCGGAGTTTGACGCATGCGCACTGTATATAAAACGTCACACGCCTGTGTCGTAGCCACGATCTGGGAGACGAGGGGAGAGAAAGCTCACGCACGAGACGATCATTAGAAACAGAGGTACAATTTGACGTTGGTACATAACTAGCCTAGACTGATTCGAACTTGAGGCTTCTTTATGGAGAAGATTAGGAGAGTTTAGCCTGACATAATTTATAGTGTTTTGTGTGGTGTTGTGTCTTGCAGAGATTATGAAGGGATTCAACGACATGAGTTTTCTCCCCCTCTTCATTGCCAAATACAGGGAATTTCCCATTTTATGGCAGGCTAAACACCCCCATTATAGCATCAAAGCAAAGAGGCACACAGCCCTGGAGGAACTTGTGGAATTTGTCAAGCCAAGGTTCCCCACGGCAACTGTTGATGATATAAGAAAGAAAATTGGCAGCCTGAGGAGTGCGTATATCAGGGAGCGCAAGAAGGTCGTGAAGTCGGAAGAAACTGCAACTGCAGCAGATGAGGTCTATGTCCCCAAGCTCTGGTACTATCAGAGTCTCCATTTTCTCAAAGACCAGGCTGATGTCACGGAGCCACTCTCGACTCCTCCTTCCACGCTTCCTTGCGCGCAGGCCACCCCTGATGAGGCTTCCGAGGAGCAACCTGGGCCTTCCAGTATGGAAGAGGTGGAGGAGCCCAGCTTGTTCCAGGTATAGTAGTTTTGTTACCATTTATGTGAATAATGAATGATGTTCACTTAATTCAGGATCCCCAATTGCTTAGTTCCTAACGTGTTTGACATATCAACTGACAGTAGTGTTGGAGACAGTTGGGGCCACAATCTAAACTGCAGGGCTGAGAATTGTATGGTTTTCTATTTGTAAACATTTTGCACCAGTCACTAGATAAGAATTGTGTGTGTTTGATGAACAAATAACTGAAACTATGTCCCTTTTTCATACACAGGAAGACCTCAGCCAGGAGGTGGCTGTGGAAGGTGGCAGTCAGGAGGAGGCAGGGGTTAGTGGCAGCCAAGAGGTGGGTAGTGGCAGCCAAGAGGGGGGTAGGCGTAGGAGCCGGACTGTCTCCCAAGTCTCTCCCCTCCGCCTTCCCTACAGAAGGGCGAGAAGGGGGGGTGAGGCAGGAGAGTCAGCGCTCCGGATGATCAGAGAGGCTTCAGCCTCCCTACATGCCACACCCACCGACGAGGAGACCTTTGGCTCCGTGGTTGTCACTAAAATGAAGGGTATGGAGGTGAGGCAAGGCAACATGTGTGAGGGGCTCATCCTCCATGTCCTAAATAAGGGGAGGGCTGGGGAGATGACTCCCCTCACACATGTTTGCCATAGTTACCATGCTCCTCCTCCTCCTCCTCCTTCTGCCACCCCACCAGCACGACAGCCACAGCATGCAAGGAAGCGTGGAAGGAAGACCTGAGAGTGACGACCTGGATTCAGTCTGGTCTGAGAGAAGATGGAGCCTCTCGTAGTACCAGAGCCTGGGGACCTAGATGGCATCTGCTGCAGTTCCGGATGCTTTGGACTTCAGGACCAGATTGCACTCCCCTTAATATACGTACTCCTCAGGCCCCCAATTTTCTACGCTTGAAAATTGATGGTTGCCGTGGGGGTCCAAGGCTTTACAAATTCCCCAAGTTTCACCATGGCTGCGTTCCTCTTTGGTTTGTTGCTGAGACCTAAATAAAGGTTTTTTTGATTTGAAATAATCATTGACTATTGTGTTTTACTTTTCTACAATGACAGTTTTTTTTTGAGTAGGCAGGTACATTTCACTAATCATAAAGTATAATTAACAAGGGGCACCAACAACAACAAACTCCTAGTAAATTTAAGCAACAAATACAAATGTTAATAATGTGGTTTGGCTAAGTTGAGACACACAACCCCCCTCCAAAAAAAAAAAAAAAAATCTCCTTCAAATATGTATTTCCAAAAAAAAAAAAAAAAAATCATGCTAAAAATATAACAAAGATTCTTTTACGATCTGAGTAAAAATAAACATGTAGTGTATAAATCCTGAAAAGTAATAAAGAACTAAGTTTGTGAGAAGTGCGGGTGAATAGGAGCAGCTAAAACATGTCATTCTTGTTGCATTGTAAAGAAAAAGAGAATGCGCTGCATTAAAGACATTTTAACATT
>CM053027.1:561635640-561651632 GCA_028564925.1 Lithobates sylvaticus | reverse complement strand
AGAGTTGATGGGATTCAGGTGGATTATCATTTGTCAATACACACACATATGTTAAAATCTAATCTTTTATTGAGACTTAAAGTGGTGTTGCCACCAAAAAAAATGTATTTGCTTAAAAAATCATAAAAAAAAAATAAAATGATTGGAAATTTTTTTTTTTTTTACTCACCTCTAAATGCCTGTTGCTAGGGAGTCCCTCGTAATCTGCCACCTTCAGTGCCTGGGCAATGACATCACTTCCCCTCGGCGCCACTCGCTCAAGCGCAGTGGGTGGGTGCCAACAGTAAGGATGCCGGCGCCGCGAGCGGAGCGGGGAACGAGGGGGGGCTTCGTTCCCCTGCATCGCTGGACCCTGGGACAGGTAAGTGTCCGATTATTAAAAGTCAGCAGTTGCAGTATTTGTAGCTGCTGACTTCTAAAAAAAATTTTTTAGTGGGCACTCCTCTTTAAAGTGATTGTAATTGATATCCTTGTAAAACAACCCATTCAATTTAAAATAGAAATGAAGGGCAAAAGATTTGTGTATAGCTATAAAAAAGCATTATAAGTACCTTTTTTCCCTGTATAAGTGATCACAATCCCTCTGTTCTCAGCTGCATAACAGCTGGGGGAGGAGAGGCAGAAGGGGGAGGGGGGTTTAGGACAGGTCTGATCATTGGAGAAGAGCACACTGAGTTCCCAGCACAGCTAGAGAACTGGCCACACTGTGCTCTCATGCCTAGTGTGGTCAGTTTTTAAAAGGAAAGCACAGGGGCTGGCAGGAACGCCAGATATTTCACATAAAGCAAGCAATACAAAGAGAACAGGATACTTCTTCATACAATACATGGTACAGCAGGCACATATCAGGAATAGGAAATGCCGAGGTAACAAATACTTTAACCACTAAACAAACAGTGGCTAATATTAAAAATAGCCTCACTATCATTAAAGGGGAGGGCCAGCTGAAAAACATTTTTTTTTAAAGTCAGCAGCTACAAACACTGTAGCTGCTGACTTTTAATAAGCACACTTACCTGTCCAGGGCTCCCGCGATGTCAGACGCCCAAGGCCGACCTGTCCCTCGGCTCTCGGGTCCCGGCGCTGCCATTCTATCTGAGGGAAACAGCAGTGCAGCCTTGCGGCTTCACTGCCCGTTTCCTACTGCACATGCGCGAGTCGCGCAGCGCTTTGTGAATAGGGTGCGCTGTGTTCTGGGACACACACAGTTCCCAGAACACACTGCGCTCCATTCCCCAGAAGACAACGCGAGGAGGAGAGAAGACTGAAGATCACAGCGGAGTGGAAAGAGGCAGATTAGGACGATCTGCCTAGCAACAGGCATTTCTGGTAAGTTTAAAAAAAAATATATGAATTTTCTTTTTTTTATATTTTTTGGAACATTTTAATGTAATTTAGTTTTTTAGGGTGGCCCTCCACTTTAAAAACAGCATACAAAATAACATACTGTTAAAACTAATTGATTTTAATAATGGTAAGCCTATTGGTGTCTTTTTAATAGTAACCACTCTTTGTTTGGTGGTTAAGTCTCAATAAAAGATTGGATTATAAGAAAAAGGGATTTTAACATACCGTATATACTCGAGTATAAGCTGAGTTTTTCAGCACATTTTTTTGTGCTGAAAGTGCCCCCTCGGCTTATACTCGAGTCAAGCACTTTTCTGCAGCAGAAAATGACATTTTCCAACCCGACTTTGGGGCCCCGTATCTCGTATCTGATGCCAACCCAGTGGACCTAGCACTACCACATGTCCAAAGATGGGGTTCCTAGCACCAAGTGACCCCCGAGATACGGGCCCCAAAGTCGGTTCGGAAAATGTCATTCTCTGCTGCAGAAAAGTGCTTGACATTTTCCGACCCCACTTTGGGGCCCCATATATACTTGGTGCTAGGAACCCCAAACTTGGTATTCAACCCCAGTGGAACTAGCACTACAACATATCCAAAGATGAGGTTCCTAGCACTAAGTGACCCCGAGATACAGGGCCCCAAATTCAGTCAACTGTGTCCATCTGCAGTAATGTCATTTCGGGACCCTTTGGGTCCAGAGACCCCACATTTTGGCTGCAGCTAGGGGGCATCTATGAACCTTTAACTACCAAGTTTGAAGTTCAGGGGACCTATGGCTGCAAATGGGCACAGTGAGGCATGCAAATGGGCACAGTGAGGCTGCAAATGGGCATTGTTGACCCTCTTTTCCACTTACAGTAGCTGCGCATTTCTCACCCTAGGCTTATACTCGAGTCAATAAGTTTTCCCAGTTGTTTGTGGTAAAATTAGGTGCCTCGCTTATATTCGGGACGGCTTATACTCGAGTATATACGGTATGTGTGGGTGTATTGACATTTTTTGAGAGTTAATCCACCTGAAAAATTACCATACATAAATTTATGCTCTTTTTCGACGATGTATAAACTATTTGTTACTATCACTGTAGTAGTAATTTCTATCATTTGATTTATTATATACAAATAAATGGTGGAAATTAACCTCTTTGGTTATCTTTAGTTATAGATTCATAAACTGTACCTGGAAAGTCAAAATTTCCAGTGGAAGAAGCTTACTTCTGTTTTTTGTTTTTTTACATAAAAAATTGTAAATGTTATAGCTGCAAAGATGCCATTATAATAACTTAACTTTGGCTTTAGTGGTAGAAAAATAATATTTAAAACAATGCAGAAAAACTAGAATCATGTCTTTCTGGTCAATTGTTGCTTGATCATTTTTTAGCTTTGTACCAAAGTTTGATTCATCCAGTTGCCATGGTCACTTAAATTCTCTCTTGAAATATCTGTACTGTGACTTGCTACTAATTTGTAGCGTTCCAAAGACTATGGTAAATTTGAAGCAAAAACATATTTAGAACAAATATTGTAAATTAGTCTTAATGCACAGTGGATCGAAAAGCATTCTGAAACACTATAGCTTTGACCTTTTCTGAAAATGTATATATTTTTAGCATGTGCTGCTTGACTGTAAGGATGCATTAAAGAGAATCATCTGCAAGGATTGATTCTGCATTGAAACTAGCTTCATAATGGGTAAAATAAATAGTTCTAGGAGCACTGATTATTTTGGTCATTTTTTTGTACTGGGCAATCTGCACAAAGGGGAACAGTAGCCACTCGTTTTTGGTGGAGAGTGCAATCTATTATAGCATGACAGTGCAGTCTGTCAAAACATTTAGACATAACATATATAAGAAGCGAGAACCTGCATTACATAGCCAAGAATCATACATAGGACCAGGATCCATGGAACCTATAAACCCAAAAAGGTAGCGCGCCTATCCGATATTCCCAGTTTTCATTATATATATATTTTTTTTTATGGGGGGGGGGGAGTTGAACCCCAAAACATGTTCCCAGGCAACACTACCATTCTATGAGTTTTTTTTAGGACTAACAGACCCATCTTTTGCTGTTGAGAAGCAAGAGGTGTTTATACTTATAGAAAAAGTATGGAGTTCAGATTTTCCAATATTTCTCTTCCTATTCTTTAGGTAGCATAGTGAGATTCTCCATTTGCTGGATCTCTGAAATTCAAGCCAATGCACCTTGTCAGGTAGGTTAGGGGTCTTCCACAGTGCAGGCATGCAAGCCTTCACTGCATTGAGAAGATGCTTAAAGGGTAACTCCACTTTTGTAGGAGGAAAAAATAGCAATATGGCTACCTGGAGTTTTCTGTACACAGAGTGTGTACTGACCACTCCCCAGAAACAACATTTTCTGCTTGTGTGATTGGCTCACCAATTTTACCAGAAGTCTGCCTAAGATAAAAGTCAGATTTCAGGCATCCCAATTTTTGGAGAGATACAGTCGTATGTAAACGTTTAGGAACCCCTGACAATTTCCATGATTGTCATTTATAAATATTTGGGTGTTTGGATCAGCAATTTCATATTGATCTATCAAATAACTGAAGGACATAGTAATATTTCAGTAGTGAAATTAGGTTTATTGGATTAACAGAAAATGCGCAATATGCATCAAAATGAAATTAGACAGGTGCATAAATTTGGGCACCCTTGTCATTTTGTTGATTTGAATACCTGTAACTACTTAGCGCTGATTAATTGGAACACACAATTGGTTCGGTGAGCTCAGTAAGCCTTGAACTTCATAGACAGGTGCATCCAATCATGAGAAAAGGTATTTAAGGTGGCCAATTGCAAGTTGTTGTTCTATTTGACTCTCCTCTGAAGAGTGGCAACATGGGGGCCCCAAAACAACTCTCAAATGACATGAAAACAAAGATTGTTCTACATTATGGTTTAGGGGAAGGCTACAAAAAGTTATCGCAGAGATATAAGCTGTCAGTGTCCACTGTGAGGAACATAGTGAGGAAATGGAAGACCACAGGCACAGTTCTTGTTAAGGCCAGAAGTGGCCGGCCACATAAAATATTGGAGAGGCAAAGGTGAAGGATGGTGAGAACGGTCAAAAACAGCCCATGGACAACCTTCAAAGACCTACAACATCAACTTGCTGCAGATGGTGTCACTGTGCATCCTTCAACAATTCAGCGCACTTTGCACAGGGAGAAGCTGTATGGGAGAGTGATGCAAAAGAAGCCTTTTCTGCACACACGCCACAAACGGAGTCGCTTGAGGTATGCAAACGCACATTTGGACAAGCCAGCTTAATTTATGAATAAGGTGCTGTGGACTGATGAAACAAAGTTATTTTGTCACAACAAGGGGCGTTATACATGACGGCAAATAAACACAGCATTCCAAGAAAAACACTTGCTACCCACAGTAAAATTTGGTGGAGGTTCCATCAAGCTTTGGGGCTGTGTGGCCAGTGCCGGTACTGGGAATCTGGTTAAAGTTGAAGGTCGCATGGATTCCACTCAATATCAGCAGATTTTTGAGAATAATGTTGAGGAATCAGGCACTAAAAGTTGAAGTTACGCCAGGGCTGGATATTTCAACAAGACAACGACCCAAAACTCTGCTCAAAATCTACTCGGGCATTTATGCAGAGGAACAAGTACAATGTTCTGGAATGGCCATCCCAGTCCCCAGACCTGAATATCATTGAACATTTGTGGTGTGATTTGAAGCAGGCTGTCCATGCTCGGCAACCATCAAAACTAACTTAACTGGAGATGTTTTGTAAGGAGGAATGATCCAAAATACATTTATCCAGAATCCAGACACTCATTACAGGCTATAGGAAGCGTATAGATCAAAATTTAATTGCTGATCCAAACAACCAAATATTTATAAATGACAATCATGGAAATTGTCAGGGGTTCCTAAACTTTTGCATACGACTGTACTTTCAATAGGAACACGTCTAAAGGGATGCAGGCCCAGCATATTTCCTCATTCGTGCCCTGTAGCTCCTCACCTGACAGTTAATAATGAAACCACTCCCATTAGGCCCACTCAGAACAGAGGCACAGATTTCTTCATAATAACAAAAGGTAGGAATCTGCAACAAAGTTTGTTATAATCCTTGCAATGTACATAGATCACCCAGAGGGAAATGTTATGCTTTAAGCAATGAATTTTTATATCTCTTATTAGAAAGCGGCGTGTCATGCAGCAGAAAAGTTGCTGGATTTCCTCCAAGAGACACACCCTGTGAGGGTCTTGATTGTCTGCTCTACCATTGTCCACAACTCTTTCAGTTTGAGACACTCCCAGAAGATATGAAGCAGGGTTCCCTCACACTCCAGGCACTTCCAGCAGGAACTTGAAATCTGGGGGAACATACGGTGAAGTGAACAGGCGTCCGGTACCAACGTATAAGAAGTTTATATCCCCCTTCCTGGTATCTACTGGCGAGAGAGGTCTAGTGGACAAAGAATAAGATTCTTTCTGTTTAGGAGAAAAGGTTATGTTCAAGACTCTCTCCCATTGTTGCAGTAATGGGAACTCTTGAGGGGCACTAAGGGCAATCAAAGTAGCATAGAAATGTGACAACGAGTGTCAAATAGGTTCACGGCTAAGCAGACTTGCTCAAAAGGTGAGGGCTCCCGCACTGAGCGGTATTGCACAGGGAAACAAGTAATCGCATAACTGAACCTGAGAAAGGGCTTCTGTGAATGCCACTGTCATGGATGAGTGACTGTTTTCTGAACTACTGAAGTGAATGCTCAATTTTGTGTGCCATTAAGAAAGAACATTTCATTAGAAGGTTAATTACAGCTGGATTCCTTTTGCTTAAATTGCACCAAAAAAGATCACCTGACTGAAGTAATGTAGGCAAATATAATAGGAAAAGTTTATATTGGCTAAGGAGACATCAAAGGTATGCATTTCTTTAAGTCTAGGAAGAAACAGTGAAGCAAAGAGAGCATTTGGTGAAGTATCAGACTTGCTGATCTTCTTGGAAGAGAATTAGGAGTTTTGGCTCCCTCCCCTGAGAGCCTAAGAAGGAAGATGGATGGTGGTGTCTCCTGTCTGAGAGGCACACGTTAAAGGCTACAAGACCCATGACCTTGTGATGTTATGTCCATAATGAACTGGAGTTGTACTAGTGAATGGGTGGTTAGCCAGAGGCCTAGTGAGAGTCCTGTCCATTGATGGCAGAGAAATGCATTAGGAACAGGTCATAACTAGGGTTGAGCGAACCCGAACTGCAATTCCTTTATTAAAATCTTCTTTCTTCTTTCTTCTGGTCTTCCTTTCTTCATCTTCTCCTTCCGGCATCTTCTTCTTCCGATCCGCTTCTTCTTGGCCTTCTCGTCCAGCATCGGTGTCTCTTCTGGGCCGCTCCGCGCAATGGGAGGCTACCGCTGGGTGAGGCTTCTCTTCGTTATCTTCTTCCATGGCGTCAGTCTCTGAGGCTTCTCTCCGGTATCTTCTTCCAGGACGTCGGTCTCTTCTTGGGCCACTCCCCGCAATGGGAGGCTCCCGGTGTGTGAGGCTTCGCTTGGGCTGACAGGTCTTTTATAACGGAGGGCGGGGCCACCTGGTAACCCCGCCCCCCTCTGACGCATGGGGACGTCATGGGGACTCCCCTATGGCTTTCCCCACGTCACGGCCCAAGAAGAGACCGACGCCCTGGAAGAAGATACCGGAGAGAAGCCTCAGAGACCAACGCCATGGAAGAAGATACCGAAGAGAAGCCTCACCCAGTGGGAGCCTCCCATTGCGCGGAGCGGCCCAGAAGATTCACCGATGCTGGACGAGAAGGCCAAGAAGAAGCGGATCGGAGGAAGAAGAGGATGGAAGAAGAAGATGCCGGAAGGAGAAGATGAAGAAAGGAAGACCAGAAGAAAGAAGAAAGAAGATTTTAATAAAGGAATTGTCAAAGACCGTCTCCTGTCATTTTTACAATTTTTGACACTTTTTTGGTGAAATGGTAGGGGTACTTTTGTACCCCCTTACCATTTCACACAGGGGGGGGCCGGGATCTGGGGGTCCTCTTGTTAAAGGGGGCTTCCAGATTCCGATAAGCCCCCCGCCCGCAGACCCCCACAACCACCAGGCACGGTTGTGGGGATGAGGCCCTTGTCCTCATCAACATGGGGACAAGGTGCTTTGGGGGTCTTAGACCCCCAAAGCATCCTCCCAATGTTGAGGGCATGTGGCCTTGTACGGTTCAGGCGGGAGGGGGGCCGCTCTCGTCCCCCCCTCTTTTCCTGCGGCCTGCCAGGTTGCGTGCTCGGATAAGGGTCTGGAATGGATTTTGAGGGGGGCCCCACGCCATTTTTTTGGGCTGGGTTTCCCCTTAAAATCCATCCCAGACCTCAAGGGTCTGGTATGGATTTTGAGGGGGACCCTACGCCATTTTTTTTTTTGGCTGGGGTCCCTCTTAATATCCATCCCAGACTTGAAGGGCCTGGTTATTGAATTTGGGGGGACCCCTACGCTTTTTTTTTTTGTTTTTTTTTATTTTTATCAATGACTTTTTTTTTATGAATGGCTTTCAATCAATGACTGTTCTCTATATTACGGGAGCCGACAATTCATATAGCCGCGAGGGATTTTAAATAGCTTTCTTTTCTGCAAAAATTACACTTTTTGCAGAGACAGTTCTAAGCACTGGAAACATGCGCCCCTTTACATGCATACTATAGACACCCCCCAGGTACGAAATTTAAAAGAATATTACACATTTATTGTTTCACTTTAATCATTATTAAAATCACTGCTCCCGAAAAAAAACGGCCGTTTTTAAAAGTTTTTTTTGCATTGATACATGTCCCCTGGGGCAGGACCCGGGTCCCCAAACACTTTTTATGACTAACTTTTTAAAAATAAATGACTTCAATGACTGTTCTCTGTATTAAGGGGGACAGGAGCCGACACTTTATTATAGCCGTTCGGGTCCCCATTGACTTCAATGGAGTTCGGTGTTCGGGGTCAAGTTCGGGTCAAGTTCGGTCCGGAACCCAAACTTTTTTCTGAAGTTACGCCGAACCTGCCAAACCCGAACATCCAGGTGTCCGCTCAACTCTAGTCATAACCACTTATTAAAGGAGAAGAATAGCCAAAGCTAGTTTGGCTATACTTCTCCTATGGATCACAGGAATGCAGTTCGTTCTGCAGACAGTCCTATGACCTGTTTTCAGCCAACAGCAGGTTAAAGCCGGCTGTCACCTGAGGTCACTCAGCTGGTCCAGGTTTGGGAAAGACCCTGACCATATGGTCAGGATCCACCCAGATGCCTGGACCCGCAGGTAAATAAGCCTCTCAGCATGCCTCTGAGAGCCTAAGGCAGCCCCTCCTACCCCCTCCACAGCCCAGGTCTCCAGTGAGCACTGGAGGGGCAGAGCAGAGAAGAGAACTGGTGACTGAGAGTCACGGCTCTCTGCTCAGAACAAAGTATAAAATCCTACAGGTATTCTGTAGGATTTTTAGACGTTATTATACCTGTAGGGTTGTATACTTTGTTAATAAAAGGTTCTTTGAAGGGACATGGCTTGCAATAGTCTTTGGTTTATTTTGATATTTATTTTCATATACATAGTGTATTATATGATAACTGTCTGTAGTAATCCATACATAGTGGTTTCTTTCTGGTCTTGGTTGGATTACTACATATACCTAGGTGTGATACCAAAAGGACACAGGCACAAAAAAAAGAAAACTTATGACTTTTACATTTGCCATATATTTGTGTGGCTCGGAGTCCAGCTTTAAGAATAACTGACTAGTCTCTAAAATGTCTCAGCACATAAAAGGTCACTTGGAAAACGCGAAAAATGTTTCTGTAGAAGCTAATAAAGAAAACAAAAGCTGCTCAGCTACCGAATTCATAGTTTGTAGAAAATGATGATCACTTTCGGGAAAAGGAAACGTGTAAAGACAGCAGTCAGACGGTAAGCATTGCCCATGGAAGCACTCCATTCTGCTGAACTGATCAATTATGCAAGAAAATGCTCATAACAATCAGCAGAAAGAGGCATCTGACAGGGTAGATACAGCTTAGGAGTGAAGTGTGAGCAGTTTAGTGAAATCACAAAGATTACAAATAAAAATACCAACATGTATTATTTATTAGTTCATTTTGAAAAGTGATATCAAGGAAACAGTTTCAGGAGTCAAATAACATTATCAAGTAATTATAAAACACATTAAACTAAACCTGTAGAGAATATGGGGGATACCTCTGACCTCTACATAAAAAAAAAAAGTTATTTGGCTGGCTCATTTGGCTGGCTGTTGTTCAAATGGCTTTAAAGTATGTTTAAAGTCAAAACTTTATTTTATCTTGATAAAGTAGGAAATAGTTTATAAAGTTTTTTTTTGTTGTTGTTGTTGCTATCTGTGTCCTATTGTGGAGATTCTCATCACTTCTTGTCCTATAGACTCAACTGCTCATGAAAGGAAATCTCTTCAGCTAGAAAATCCTCTCTAGATAGTCCTGATTGATAGATTAGCCATTGAGTTTCTGGTGGATTTTCCTTCGTTTTCAGTTGCGGTGACACTAGGACAATTATAGAGTGAAATTGCCTAATGGGGTATAGACAGCAATGAAAACCTAAGAAAGAATTATGATAGTCAGCACATTTGCTCACTGTCATATACAATACATATCTACTGTAATTCTACAGTACTATGCAAAAGTTATAGGCAGGTGTGATGAAATTATGTAAAGTGAGAATGCTTTAAAAAAATATATATTTGAATTGTTTATTTTTATCAATTTATAAAATGAACAGTGGGCAAAAAGAAGAAATATCTAAATCAAATCAAAATTTGGTGGGACCACCCTTTGGCTTCAAACCAGCATCAATTCTTACACTTGCATACTTTGAACACTTGCAAAAAGTCAAGGATATTGTAGGATTCAAGTCAGATATATGATTAACCATTTATACCAAGCAGGTAATAATGATCATCAATTTCATATGTAGGTTGAAACACAGTCATTAACTGAAACAGAAACAGCTGTGTTGAAGGCTTAAAACTTAGTGAGAAACAACCAAACCCTGCTACTAAGGTGAGGTTGTGGAAGTCAGTTTCATGTCACAGGTCATACACCATGCCAAAGATTTCAAAGAAGACTGGGGTTTCAAGATGTGTAGTTTAAGCTCTTTTTAAGAAGCACAAAAAAATGGTCAATGTCAGCAGAGAACTGGCAGAAATCAGTGGGACCCAAGTACACCCATCTACTGTCCGGAGAAGTCTGGCCAGAAGTGGTAGATAAATTGCAGCCAAAAAGCCATACCTCTGACATGGAAACAAGGCTAAGTGACTCAATCATGTACAAAAACGTAGGAACTGGGGTGCAGAAAATGTCCGCAGATACTCTGGACTGAGAAAATTTGAAGTATTTGGCTGTAGCAGGACGCAGTTTGTTAACCGAAACACTGGAGAGGGGTACAATAACGAGTGTCTGCAGGCATCTGTGAAGCATGGTGAAGGTTCCTTGCAAATTGGGGCTGCGTTTCTGAAAATGGAGTTGGAAATTTGGTCAGGATCAATAGTGTCCTAAATGCTAAGAAATACATGCAGATACTTATCCATCATGCCATACCATCAGGGGTGTGTGTGATTGGCCCCAAATGTATTTTGCAGCAGAACAATGATCCCAAACATACAGCCAATGTCATTGAGACCTATCTTCAGTGTAAAGAAGAAAAAAGAGTCCTGAATGTTAAAGTTTTGCCCCCACATAGTCTTGATATCAACATAATCAAATCTGTCTGGAATTACATGAAGAGACAGAAGGATTTGAGGCAGCCTTCATTCACAGAAGATCCGTGGCTAGTTCTCCAAGATGTTTTTTTTTTAAAGTTTTATTTATTGCTTTTTGAACATAACAGGTACATACAAGACCCAAAGGGGCCATACAAGAAGAAACAAAAAAAAAACAAAACAAAGTAACACTATTTACAACTCTTCAGCATTGACTCTTCCTCCTCCTTCCTCACCCCCGCTCAGTGAAGGAGAAAAAAAATAAAATAAAAATCAAACCATTGAATACTAAGCCCCCCCTCCTTTAAGAACATTCAATAGGAGCATTTACTTATGGCAAATAATTACATACATGTCACATAGCCCATGGTCTGTGCATACTATTATGTAACCCTCAATCCGCCACCGTGGTTTCACTATTCATCCAACTGCCCCACACCTTATCAAATTTTTGTGGTATACCCCTGCTACTATATGTAGCATTGTAGAAGGGCACGGCCCTATTTACCAAACCCTTCCACGCTGATACAGCTGGAGGATTAGGCTTTTTCCATGATAACACTATCATTTTCCTAGCATAATAGATTAGGATCGTCAGCAAGGTACGAGTTACTCTCTTTGGGCCTAGATTATCCACCAGTCCCAAAAGGCACACCTCTATTGTAGGCTGTATAGGAATAGCTGTTACTTCTGCTATACATTCCGTGACCCCCTTCCAAAATGCTTGAATGTTCGGACAATCCCAAAAAATGTGCATGAAATCAGCAGTGAGGGAACTGCACCAGCAGCAACCAGGAGACTGGGAAGGGAACATCTTAGCCACTCTAGCTGGAGTAAGATATATGCGATGCAGGAATTTAAATTGTATGAGTTGGTCCCTGGCAGAGACCAATCTAGTAAAATTAATGTCCCATACATCGTCCCAGTCATTCCCATTCATCTGGGGGAACACCTCACCCCACGCCGCCCTACACCTTGCAAGGAGATCTCCTCCCTCACCAAACAGTTGTTTATATATTGTAGACAAGGCCTTGTCCAAAGTGTCTTCCCTCAGCAGAGACTCTACATCACTCGTTTTCAGGATAATACCGTTGTCACCAAACTGGGCATTGTGTGCATGTCTGAGCTGAAGATACCGGAACAAGTGAGTGTTGGGAAGATTAAATTTAGTTTTCAGGGCGTCAAACTGCAGAAGTTTCCCACCATCCACTATGTCTTAATACCAAATTTAGTAGTTCTCCAAGATGTTTGAAACCTACCTGCCGAGTTTCTTCAAAAACTGTATGCAAGAGTACCTGGAAGAATTGATGCTGGTTTGAAGGCAAAGGGTGGTCACACCAAATATTGATTGATTTGGATTTCTCTTATGTTTATTTACTTTTTTTTTACTAATTTTGTTACTTGATAGAAATAAACGATTAACACTATTTCTGAACGCTTTCTTAACCGCTTCCCGACCGCTGAAATGCTAATGTAAACAAGCATTTGCCCGTTCTGCCTAGTGACATTGTCACTGATCACAGCTTCCTGTAATCGGGAGCGTGATCAGTGATGTGTCACACACCGCCCCTCCCCCCACAGTTAGAATCACTCTCTAGGACACACTTAACCCCTGCAGCCCCACCTATTGTTAACCCCTTCACTGCCAGTCACATTTACACCGTAATCAATGCAATTTTAATCACACTGATCGCTGTATAAATGTGAATGTTCCTAAAAATGTGTCAAAATTGTCCAATGTGTCCGCCATAATGTCACAGTCACAATAAAAATCGCTGATTGCCGCCATTACTAGTAAAAAAAATGATTAATAAAAATGCCATAAAACTATCCCCTATATTGTAAACGCTACGGTATAACTTTTGCGCAAACCAATCAATAAACACTTATTGTGATTTTTTTTACTAAAAATATGTTGAAGAATAGGTCTCAGTCTAAACTAAGGAAAAAATATATTTATTGGGGGATATTTATTATAGCAAAAAGTTAAAAATAATGTGTTCTTTCTCAAAATTTTCGCTATTTTTTTGTTTATAGCGCAAAAAATAAAAACCGGAGAGGTGATCAAATACCACCAAAAGAAAGCTCTATTTGTGGGGAAAAAAGGACGTCAGTTTTGTTTGGGAGCCACGTGGCACGACCGCGCAATTGTCAGTTAAAGCAACGCAGTGCCGAATCGCAAAAAGAGCTCTGGTCTTTGGCCAGCCAAATGGTCCGGGGCTTAAGGGGTTAATTTACAGCATATTTTTACACCTGCCTAAAAATTTTGCACAGTAATATATATATAGATATGTGTATATATATATATATATATATATTTGTATATTTACAGTATATAGCACAGAAGAAGCAGTGTCCTTGGAGGCATAAGGCACTGTTATTGTAATTGCAGGTTGAGCTACTCTGTGAACAACATTTTTTTCAACAAATAAGTAAAAGGCTAGCCTTGGATACATGAAAATGAGCCTAAAAGCCTAAAGCTTCTCCTGTTTGCCTAAAAGGAGTATGAAAATTGAGTACTGTATTTAATTTTTATCCATGTAAAAAAATACATGCAAGCAAAATTAGCATTCCCCCTTAAGATCTTATGACCTTTATTGATGCTGTTACCTACATAATTGTTTCATCTTGCTAAACTCCCCCTTCTTGTTCAAGTTGTGAATTTTCATTGAACATTTTTTTAAACAACATTATTTAAATAATATGGAAAAATCAATTAACGTTCCACAGGCTGCTTTTCTTTTTTACTCTGCTGGTGATTTTTATACTTTTTACTATACGGAATAGTAATGAACCTAGCTAGCAGAACCAAATTTACATGATAAGAAGCATAAAAATTGGAATTCTGGCAAACAGTATCAATAACTTAGGGCTGTATTTAAATTAATAAAACACTGCATGTTGTAATTACACAATTCATTTCTACCATATTTTCTATTTAAATGTAAAATTATTAACATATCGCTAAAAATAAATTCCTTCTTCAAGGTCTGCAGTCAGCAAATTGGAGAACACATAATAAAAATCAAACAAATGTCTATAGTTCTTAAAGCAAAGTTCCAACCTGTATAAAAAAAAATTAAAGTCAGCAGCTACAAATACTGTAGCTGCTAACTTTTATTATAAGGACACTTACCTGTCCAGGGTTCCTGCAAAGTCGGCACCCCAAGTCCATTGGCTTCGGGTGCAGGCGCCAGCATTGCTAGTAATGGAAACCGGCAGTAGCGCTGAGCATTCTGAATAGTCCCAACATCTTCGGGGACACACACAGGTCCCAGAAGGCACCGTGGGGAAGGAGGAGGGCCTGATGCAATTGCAGAAATAACGTAGCTCAACACGGAGAGGTAGAATGGAAGTCCAGCTGAAAATTAACACAAAGGGTACCAAAAAGACAAAAAAAAAAAAAAGATATACAAAAATGAGGGGGTGTGGGGTTCTCTATTGTTTAAGACCTTGTTGCATTTTAGCCTGCAACTCCACTTTAGGTAAAAAGTAACCTTTAAAGGTGAACACTGACCACTTCAGCTCTTGGTAATATGAAATTTACTTTATGAGGATCACAGAGGGTGGTCACCGAATAAACCAGTCCACTGAGTGGACTTGTAAAGCGGTCCTTAATAGTCCCTTAATTATCCTTATTATTGTAGTTCTATAATGACATGTCCACTTTAGTTTGAATTTTTTATTATCACTATTTTTAAAATATTTTTTGCCTGACTCATCCACTAAAGCAAATTAATGAGTGATGGGAAAGGCAGAGGGAAAGTAACAATTGTGGCTGAACAATATGGTTTCTGGAACCTATACAAATATAATTGTTATTTTATAGAAATGTGCACTTTAAGATAAGCTTCAAACATTGTTAGGTCCTGCTAGGCCTTTAATTAATTTCTTTGTACCCAGCACTAATGCATGAATCAAGCATTTCCTTGGTGCAACACTTTTTGCTCTTCTGTAATCTACAGTCTTCAATCTTAATAGCTTGACTCCTTCCTTGGAAGATTTACCCTGTGAAAACGTCTTTCTTGGTGTGTACTCGTACAGCACTGGAGACGCACTGACATCCCACTTTATCTTATTTTCTTGAGAATGAGATTATTTTGCTTGTAGGAATGCCGATCACCCTTCGGTTAGAGTGGAAAGCAGACACAAGCCCTATTCATTTCAGACAGAGCAGAAAAATAATTCATCTACAGAAGTAGAAGTAGACAAACACATGGACATATATAAATTAGGCCTATGTATTGAAGCAGAAAATAACCTGAAAACAGGGTATGTTACAGGTATATGACTGTTTAAAGAGGCACTGCCACTCAGGGCATAAAAACTCAACCACTATTACTTGTGCAATCCCCACTGATGTTCCCTCATCCAGTGTCACCTAAAATACTAGGATGGGTGACATTACCTCCACCATCTTGTGACAGTCATCAGGCCTGAAAATTGACTGTTAGGCCTAAACTGTGCATCATGCTCATGCTCCCCTATACTCAGAAGCATTTTTTTTGTACTGGCTGCAACAAAGAAATAAGCAGCATTGGAGATATGGATGGGTCCCTACAAGTGGGCCAAAGGTGGGCTTTGGCCAGAGATTGTTGCTGTCACGTGAAAATAGAGGAGTTGATTTACCGTACTAAAGGCAAATAAACTGTGTACATTGCAAGTGCAGTTGCACTCATTTTCGCTAGAGCTTAGTGAATACGGTGAAGCTTCACTTTGTAAAGAATACCCAATAAGGTGCAAGGACAATAAAATAAATAACAATTGCAATTTTGCTTGCTCATGATTGGATGATGGAAAACAGTGGAGCTTCACCACATTTACTAAGCCCTGGGAAAAATAAGTGCAACTGCATTTGCAAAGTACACAGTTAATTTGCCTTTAGTAA